>APFE030781368.1:92742-121909 GCA_000404065.3 Pinus taeda
AGCATAACTATTTTCTAGATAAATCTTAATCTTTGATTAAGGGCATAGCTGTTTCTAGATAAATCTTAATCTTTGATTTTTTATTACTATTAAGAATATTTTAAAATATTTCATGAAAGTTGAATCTCTACCATCCACCTAATAATTGTTGATAACCAAATTAAAATTTTGGAAACTTTATTCCAAAATAGACAAGCATGTTTGAATAATAAACTTGTTTTGTTGTGTTGTTAACCAACTCATTTGACATATATGATTGGTTTTATTTTTTTTTTTTTATTTATTTTTTTTGGTTATGACAAATTTATCTATTATGAATAAAAATGTATTCCATATAGTTTTTTATTTACATGGAATGTTGTTGTGTCCCACTGCCTGTCATGTTTTCAGAATTTGAGTAAATGATGAATAAACTCTCAAGTAATCTATATTAAAATGTGATGGGGGCCATTTTCTTAAAGTTATATATATATAATAGGAAGTATATTATATAATATAATATATAATTATATAATATATATATATAATATATAATATAAGTGAGTTAAAAATGTATAAGCACAATACAATTATATTTGGCAATTAATTAATCAAAATAATGGTATATATATAAATACATGAGTGTTATCCTAAGCTAGAAAAGCTACTTTGATGGCACAATCAACTACTTGAGAAAATCTCTCAACCACACATCAATATAGGAAGCTAGTTAATTGGAGAATATCGTTGAACCCAACTACATTTAGCTAACTCCTAAATAATAGAAAAATGTTTGTTATCGAGCCTATGATCACACTAAAGACAAGTAGGAGTTACATACTCTAACACTCCCCCTTAATGACTACGCGTCTTAATATTGATTAGCTTAGGTCTTCAAAAATATGTTATCCTCTGCAACACATGATCCAATATGAATTGAACCACCTCCTAATTAGAAAAGTCAATTTTTGGTCGAAATTGGAATGTACAAACATTACCAAAATGTTGATGTCCATATAAAGAAACAATCATCCACCAAAATGCATGGATAATTAGCCACTACAATTGATAGTCTACTATAATGTCCCTTCATGTACATGGTTCATTAAAGCATACTTTCATCAGATATATTCATGCTTGTATATGTACTTTTAACTCCCCTTTCATCACCATCATCGTCATCCTGGGTTTTCTTGGCTTATTGGAAACCATGCTTCCAATGCACCTGGATCAGACTCCTCAAGAACAAAGGAAACTCCATAAGAATCCTTGCTTATATATTCCTTATATCTCACAAACTTGTGTTTCTTCATCACATCCTCACATGGTTTCTCCTTACCACAAACAACACATCAAGACGTTTTGGTTGAGTACAAACCATCACAAAAAGTGGTTTCTAGCTAACTACAAAGTTTCCTCTGTTATGTGGTTTTGGATTACCACAAACCTGCACTACAAAGTTTTTTTTTAGATTACCACAAAATTTTCAACATGAAAAATTTCATGGGTATACATGCCTAATCAGGCTTACATCACCATTGATTTAGTTACATATAATTTTTTAGTACCAATACATCAGATCAAAACATGACACTGTAGAGTTTCTTATAATCATAATGTGTGACTCACATTCCAATATAGTCTCGAGTCTATTCCACAATACTCCCAAACTTTTAATTTTGATGTCCACCATCATTTGACTTCCACTATTGTCATATTCACAAGCACTATCACGAGCTATTCTTTTTTGCTATGTTGAGGATGACATCTTTACTTGCACTTTCTTCACTATGGGATTTCTTCTTCTTCCTTTTTAGACATGCATACACAAACTTTCTTCTTCATTCTACGAAATAAAAATAAAAAATTGATGTCCATATAAACAAATATCCATCCAACTAGAAACATGAGTGTCATCCCTTGTACTTGCCAGTTCTCTAGCAATCCTTTTCACCTACATGATTCATCAACATGTTAAACTCTCTCTAACTTGGACACATTCTGAGATTGTTCCATATCACATCCCCCCCAATTCGAATACTAACTTCTTTGATTTTACATCAAGCTTAGATATTGGTCCACTTGCCACCCTCATACATATCCGAGTGGTTAAACCCACAACTTGATGTCACATCTACTCTTACATAAGAGAGATATATGCTACACGATTACATCTTCTACCACATTAATCTATGTAGGCCTAACTCAACAGGGCTTACTATCATGTGGGGAAAACAATTTTCCTATGGAAAGATTTTCTTTGACCAAAAAATTTGAGTGTCATGTGTAATTAATCATGCACCTCTTCCAAAACGTATGCTTAATTATAACATCTCAATAAGGTACAACAAGCATTCAAATTGCTTTACTAAATTCCCAACAAATTGCAGATCCATATATATCTCATCAACACACATCACTATTGCTTTACCTCTTCAACTAGAGTCTTCTTTCTCTGGAATCATACACAGACTTGATATCTTTGCGTGTATATTTTACATTAGTGTCTTCAATATATTTGCTCAATCTTTATCTTTTATCTTCGTATTTTCCTACCATTTGCTAGAATCATGAATTCTAACAAAATTCTATACATATAATGAGTTTGCTAGGTTCAATAAGGCTAAATACTTTCATCCAAGATCCAAAAGACATAAAAAATTATAATATAAATTATTTCCATTTAGCCCACATATTTTCATAGTTACCAATAAGCTGACCATCACCTATTGAACCAACCATATAATGCAGGGCCAATAGATTCTTGATTAGATTCAAGATCTAAACTGTGTAATCTAGATATATGTATGATCCCATGGATGTTATGTTAATTCATTTTATTTTATGACTTTTCTCTTCCATTGTCAAATTTCACACTTGATCATTTTCTTATGCCTATTTCACAGACAACTACGACAACAACCTGCAACTCTTCCTCACATGGAGTGCTTTCATAGCAATTAAAATGTCCATGTCGATCCACTACCAATGAATCCATTGCATAAATCTTTGACTTGATACATGATTCATCCTCAAACATTTTGTTGTTTCCTCCATACAAGATCATCTTGTTTTTGTCCAATGAAATGTGTGGTTACAGTTTCTTGTAGACCACCATCGTTGAATACTTTGGAGCACCTCAACCATGATGCTACAAAGCATGCGACACCAAATAAAAGAGCTACAAAGTGGAATGTTGGATTTGAAGTGGAATGCAGAAGCATGCTCCAAGAGAGCCTTGTATTGTGGGCTTTTAGCCAATTGATCTAATTCTCGGGCATATAGAACAAGCAAAGGGTGGGACGATTGTCATGTCTAGACATTCCTTAGATACCATCCCAACGGACTTGAGTATGCAACATCATAAGAGTGAGATTGTTCTAGAAATGCATCTATGCTCAACCACCTTGCTAAAGATAGACACCCTCCCACTAATTTTAGTAAAACTAAGATTACCACTTTTGGATTAAGCAGGTAGTACAAGGATGTCTTTCACTAGTTACTTTGGAAACCATGCTACCATACATGTTAGCCTTCTCCTCCATACCCATTACTAGATCTACACCATGTTTTTAGTCATTTTTTCTTCATAACAACAACTCTATCTCACAATGTACTATTATATTCACTAATAACTCTTAAATCAAACACACTAAATAGAAAATTGCTCTTAATTGTTCAAATACCTTAATAATATAATAGACATATTGCATATCCTCATAAACAAGCTAGAGACACAATATCATTTACTTCCACAACTACTCACACTTAAAAACTACTCTCAGCTATATTAATATATTTTCTATAACAAATAGCATTCATAACTTATAATAGTAAGGGGTCTTCCTATTAAATAATTAAACCCAACCAACTCTGATACTATATATATATATAATTAAATATAATTTATTTTATAATAATCAATTATTTATATATATATAGATAAAATATGTTAACGAATTATATTCGTAATCAAAGCAAACAACGACCACCATCCTAAGAACATGCAACTCTGACAATGTCTGTTAGGGGTAGGAGACACATCATTCGTTAGGTCATACTTTCCAACTCGTCCATGTCATGTGGGTCCGCTCACTATATTCAATCAAATATGAAGTTTCATCCATTAGCAAAATAAGCTTATATATGTTGATGACGTTGCTCCACGTCATCTGTAAGCATTCGGTTCGCCTGTCTTTTGTCATTTATTCACTTTAGTGGTGGGGGTTATATTCCACTTGTCATTTAAAAAAAAGATGGTGAAGATCTCATTTAAAACATATCCATCCAATTAACAAGAAAGGCATCCAATTAATTTGTTAAAAGTTTATAAGGAAACGTTTCTTTTATTTAAATATTTTTTTAATTAACGAAAATTGAGAAGCCCTCATTTAAACATCGATAAAAAAACATATCCATGGCAGAACAAAAAAATGCCATCCAGCACACTTTATAATTTTTACTTTTATGATATTTCTTTATTTAAATATTTTTTTTCCAAAATAAATAAATAAATATATATGCAAAATTGATTTTTAAGATATTATTAATATTAAATGAATGATATATTTCGTAAATAAATGTGTGGAGTTATTTTCAACCTAAGCGATCGTGAAATGAAGGGAAAATGCCATTAAGATTAGTGTGTCTTCCACTAAATTTAGGTAATTACATTTGTGTGTAATAATAGCAATTGAGTACAATATTTGGGAGTTACTCTGCATTTTTTAAGTCGAGAGGTTTATATATGAGGGCATGTGTAAGTTTGTTTATTTGTCAATTATTTTTAAATAAAAGTAAATAAATTATGCTATAAATGGAAAAATAATGTGGCTTACAATAAAATAAATAAATGAATATGATGTAAAGTAATTAGAAGCTAAAAAAATGTGAGGAAGATGTTTAAACCTTATACTTTTCAAAAATATTTCAATAGGAAATTTAAATAAATTATTTGAAGATCTATGTTAACTAATTTATGTCGATATCAACTTCATATATATGCATATATAGAAAAAAAATAATTGTTAAAATAAATTATTTTAATGTTGTAATAAAAAATATATTCAATATGGGTTATCAATAAAAATATTTAATACGAATTAATATTGACATACACTTGAAAATATATTAATAAAAAAAACACAATTTATATTTGCTAATAAAATGTATCAATGTACATGTTATGTAAACTACTTTTAATATTCAATTATGTATATAATTATATTTTATATATCACTTAAAAAAATTATTAATATATCATGAAAAAAATAGATTTGTGTATAGTTATAACATTTTTTGTCCTATATAAATTCTATATAGCATTTAAAAATATAATTTAAATAATGACAAATTGGTCATGGTATTTGCACCTTAAATTTTTTGTTTTTGTTATTTATTTATTTTATTGATTTATTTTTTATTTTTTCCTTTTCTGGTAAAAAAATTGATCCCTCTCCACTCATGTTAGATCCATACTTTAAATATCCATAATTAAAATAGATCTATATTGGTTCTACAATTAATAAACTCTTACCTTTTTATAAAAGAAAAAGACATGAGTAGAAAAGAGAAGCCCATTAGTGTGTTTGCACTCAAAATTTTAAGATGTTAATAATAAAAGGATGATGGAATAAAAAGGGGAGTCATATATTTTTTAATTAATGTGGAAGTTACATGGAAGGTGGTTTATTAATAACAAGTGAATTAAGATACATCAATAAACATAAGTAATCTAACGGCCCCATGCATAAGGATGGAAAGTACAAATCGAGAAATGGTCTAAATTTTTTGGTTGGAGTATTGCTTGATGATTAGTATGTCGATGAATCAATGTATCCATTTCCACTTCTTGGATGAGCAGGATCTCTTAATGATTCTTAAGCAGGTCTGGGTGCAAGGGAGTGGTTACCTATGGCTTCAACATTGGAGTGTTTGGATTTAACCACTGGTGGGTAAGCCAAAATCTCGGTATTTATGGGTAAAATTGGTCATATTCCTACTCAAGTTATGGACCAAGCCGATTGTTATGAGGGTTGTAGACTGCATTGGGTGCTTAATTTATTTTGATGAGAAATCTTTGATGGATTTTGACAAAACAATTTTATGGGTCTTAGTGGAGATGGATATGTCTAAGGGTTTACCGTAGGAACTAGACATCTCTTTGGGGGACTTCTCTAGACTTTTGGAAGGTTCCCTTCAGATGCACTCTGTGTCACCAAACTAGGAATATAAAGGCAACCTATCAAGCTAAGAGATATTTTGGATGAAAAAACCCTCCCAGGGCTACATTGTACAGGAGGGTGGTTCGCAGTGGGTGGCAAAAACTAGGGTTGGATCTATAACTCTTCCGCATTCCCAAATCGATTTAGAGGGCACTGAGGATTTATATCTGGACACACGTGCTTCACCTCCTTTTCTCACATCTCCTTAGAATGATGTTTCCTCTTGTCCAATTGAGGCTCCAATTGGGTCACTTCATTTACAGTGGACTCCTATTGGCAGATGTTTATTGGAATCTCTATCCCTTTATTACCAAAATCTTGATATGGAGATGTAATCACCTCCTCAAAATGGTGAGACGGGTGCTTCTATGGTTTTAGTGGAAGGGCCAAAAAGGGGTCCTCTAGTATCCTCCTCATTGAATGAATTCTCGGGTGATGGGTGGGATGGTGCTTCTCGATATGTTTCAGGGACTAAGGCAAGGGTGGTTTCTTCTAGTACATATCCTTTGCTTCCACCACTGCAATCTACTCAGTCTATTATTGACTCCATCACGGGTAAGCTTATCAACTCCCTCTCTGAAGATGATATTTTTGGATGGTCTTACTTGTTGTCCTTTTGTTCTTTCTTTTGTTGTCGCTAGTTCTGTGGAGTCCTCGCTATGCACTAACCCTCCCTTTTGCGTTTGGGGTGAGGTACAATAAACTCTATTTTCACATTTCTAAAATTCCTCTTTGGATCAAACCCCTATTTTGAAAGTTGTTTGTCCTCCACAAAGATCCTTTGTACCATCTATTGGGGTTTCTTTTGAACAGGACATTAGGGATTTATATCCCTTTCTCATTTCCTCTCTAAATGTTGCGGTTATTCCCTATTTTACTTTTTCCCAAGTCTCCCCATCTCCATGAGTTAATCCCCTCCCCACTTTTTAGAATGTAACTATTCATAAGAAGAAACCTTCTAGGAAGCTTATAGATTACGATAATATGCTTCAGTGTGATTATCTCATTGACATTTCCATTTCCTAGGAGTCCCTAAGGGCCCTTAGAGCATAGATGCCCTCCTCCCAGGGTTTATAATGATTATAATGTCTTGAACATTAGAAGAGTAGAAGGCCCTCCCAAAACCCGTGCCCTTCGCAAAATTATTGTATTTCATCATCCCTCTATCATACTACTCCAAGAAAAAATGGTTCCTACTTCAAAAGCGAGAGACTCACTATCTAAAATTTTCCATGACTAGTATTTTTGTGTGATGGATGTTGATGGGCATTTGAGTGGCCTTGTTGTTCTTTGGAATCCAAAATATGTCACTCTATAACCTTTCTCCTCTCTAGCTAGTATCATTATGGTAACTTCCTTCATAGGTTTTGAAGGTCATGTTATAATGGTTAATTGTTATGGCCCTTACTGGGACCGTGAACAATTTTAGAACATGTTAT
The DNA here is from genome assembly GCA_000404065.3 of Pinus taeda. Classification (NCBI taxonomy): domain Eukaryota; kingdom Viridiplantae; phylum Streptophyta; class Pinopsida; order Pinales; family Pinaceae; genus Pinus; species Pinus taeda. Next base: position 100,385 of record APFE030781368.1, read on the forward strand.
AATGTAGTGGATTGCTCAATTATAAAAACCTGATATTAGTAGGGGACCTAAATTTTACTACATCTATGGGTTTTACCTAGAGTAATGATAGAATTGGTGTTGATGGGGCCACTAAGAGGTTGGACATCTTTCTCATTGCTAAATCATTGACTACTAGGGGTGGAAAATATCGCTCCTGGATATCTCTTGATGTTATTTCTAACCATCTTCTTATTTTCCTCTAGTTAGATTTTAATGGTTCTGGACCTCGAACACCTTTTAAGTTCTATCATTCTTGGTTAAAATAAGTATCCTTCCATGCTCTAGTTAGGGAGATTTGGCATGGCTATCATATTAAGCCCTACCAATATGTTATGGATTATGTGAAATATAAGATGTCAATCTTAAAATCTCATGTAAAGTGATGGAACAACATTCTCCTATGTGATAAAAAATAGGAACTACAAAACATTGAGACATTAATAAATATTTGTCAATCTTCCTTATTTTTACCAGGTTTTCAAGATGCTTTCAAAATGGATCTTTTCTGTTTGTCTGAAAGGAGGGCTCAATTACTTAAGACCTAGGAGGAAAGATGACAATTAAAAAGTCACACAACATGTGTTAGCACCCTAATTTGCTCTCTTTTGACCATTTTTCCCTTCCTAAATTATAACCATTTACCCCTGTTTTACCTCTCTTATACACCCTCATCTTGCACTAGTCCAAGAACAATGACATATTTCGCATGAACTTTATGTTTCATATTTTTAACTTAACTTAGCATTAATTAATTATTTATTACATGATTTCTTGCTTATAATCACTCTTGTAACTTATCACTATCTCCAACGTTTGTTTGGTAGTCAAGTGCTTACCGTGACCATTGATCCTAGTGTAGGATCGAATCTTGCACCAGAGCCAGCACAACGAATCCCTACAGCAAATCCAGACCTCCTTGATCACCGCCTCGTTTTGTGCCACTTTAGCCACGACAGCAAGATAGATCTAAAGGCAGCCGAGCTCCAACCACAAAAGCAAGGCAATCCAAAGGCAGTCAAGATCAAACTTATGAAGAACGAACAATTGGAGATTGGCTACGACCAGTTTTGTTGAACTGCCTAATTTTGAAGGCCAAGAAGCTAAATTCTGCATATTGGCTATGTAATTGGTTAAATGATATTTTTGGCCTTCGTCCAAAGATCTATATAATGAAGAATGTAAATAGGACAAGATAGTTTTTTATAAAGATTGTATAGAACAGAGATATAGCCAGGGAGGCGGTAACAAGATTGTATTTTGTTATCACCCGAATCTGGGCTAGACTATGTATTCACGCATGTATTTGCCTCTATGAATTAATAAGAGGGAGCTCTGCCTCATGTTTCATAAATCTTATTTCTATGTTTGAAAGTTGATGGATTGATAAAGTATTGAGCAATGTTTCTATTTGAAAGGGAAATGCGCTGGTTGGCTAGGGCTCAGCCAACCCAGCACGTTTACCCTATTTTCTGTTCTTGTAATTTATGCTTATATTGTTAGGTGTGATTCAATTTCCATCACATGTATTCCTGTTTGAGTGAAAGCGGATTGGCTGTGTGAAGTAGTTAAATTTCCTTTTCCTGCACCTGATTTCGGATTGGTTTTCTCGCCTGGTCCAAGCATGAGAAATAAACCTACACTAGTGCACATTGGTGTGCTATTCATTTTCCTGCCCTTGATTTCGGATTGGTTTTCCCTACCTGGTCCAAGAAGGAGAAATAAACCTACACCAGTGCACATTGGTGTGCTATTCATTTTCTACAGTTCTGTTTGATTTGGTTTTCCCCGCCTGGTCCAAGCAGGAGAAATAAAACTGCACCAGTGCACATTGGTGTGCTATTCATTTTCTACAATTTTGTTTGATTTGGTTTTCCCCGCCTAATCCAAGCAAGAGAAATGAAGCTGCACTAGTGCACATTGGTGTGATGCAGCAAGCCTTTTTAGTTTACTTCCAGTAGATTTCTTGCTTTCATTAAATACCTTATGACAAGATAAATTATATAGATTTTTTTCTTTATTTCTACATTCTGTTAAAATTAGAAACATTCATTTTTATGTGTGCAGTTTGATTTTTCAGAATACCAACACTTGTAGTAGCTAAGCACTTATTTCAAGAATTAAATGCCAAGTACAAGAAGCTCTGATCTGGTGCAAGAACTAGTTTATTGCCATGGGATCTAAGTGCTTTGAACCTGAAAATGTTCAAGCCCTTGTAGGACATATTAGTGCAAGAAAGAAATCTTTACATAAGAAGGTTTGAAGGGCCCATTTGATGAGACTACTAAGTGTCCCTGCTAAAGAAAAACACACACTCAGTAGTTAATCAATAGTTAGCTAGAATGATTGCCCCTTTATTTCTAAATCTCTTTTGCAAATGCATTCTTCCTTGTTCCAGTCTTAGATTATTTTGATGGTTCAAGTTGCCTTTTTCTCTTTTTAGTTTGATTCTGCAATATTTCCTTTAAAAAAAGTAGGGATTGACATTAGAAATATGCATACCATCTCTGGAATTTCCCGTGCTTCGTCTCTAAGTTTACGAATCCCCCGGGTTGACAATTTAAGTGTTGAGGAGTTTGCTTAAGTGAATTCCTACACCCAACATTTTGGTGTCGTTGCCGAGGAGGCAATTTGATTTGGTAAGAATTTTCTGATTATACAATAGAGGTAATTTTTCCTTTATTTTTTTTGCAGGAAAAACTTCTTTGAAGGAATTTTACTTGTGTTGATTTATTTTTGACAACATTTTTCATAGAAGTTGTTTGTTATTTTTCTTTCTTTTTTGAAATGAATGCCTAGAAAAGGTAGGGGTTTAAAACCCACTAAGGGCCGAAAGAACTCTGAAAACAATTCTCATATTAGGTCTCCTTCTGTGAGCAAGAATCCCAATCCAATTCAAACCCATCACGCAGGAAAAATCCACTTGGATTCTAGGGATAACAGCTCAAGTGTGGTTCAGTTTGTTGGGAGCAAAAGGGAAGCAATGGCAGACCATGAAGATCACGTGGAAGGGACTAGTGAAAACCAGGTAGGTGGGGAACAATCCACTTTTGTGTTTCCAATTGTGGACCCCGATACTGTGGCACAAATAAAGAATATTCCACCATCATCTCTCCCTCATTTCCATGGTAAAGTTCATGAATATCCTGACTCTTTTTTATTCGAGTTTGATATTCTGTGTAGAAGTTATGATTATTCAACTGATGCTTAGAAGCTTAGATTATTTCCTGTTACTCTCAAGGACTCAGCTTTACGATGGTTTATGGGGTTATGAGGAAACACTATAGCCTCTTGGGAACATATGAAGAGAGTGTTTTTGTCTAAATATCAAGAATATTGCAAAACTCGGGACATGCAAGATGATATTTTTACAATTATACATCATGATGATGAAACTCTTGAAGATTACCTAGAAAGATTTCTGTATATTTTACAAAGGTCGAAACTTAAGCTTGATTCCAGTAGTATTAGAACCTTGTTCTTAAGAGGACTTACTGATAATGCTAGAAATAATTTAAATCTATTAGGACAAGGTGATATTTCTCAGAAAAATTTTGAACAAATTTGTGAATTATGCAGGAAATTTTCAAGAAATCAGTATATATTCGATAGAGGAACTCGAAATAGAAATAGAAAAACCGAATCTACTGATGCTATGATTATTGGACTAGAAAATAAAATGGAAAACATGAAAATTGATATAATGAATACTGTTACCAAACAGTTGGACTCTTTAAAATTTCAGCAAAAACTCATGAAGGAACAAGAGTAATTAAGTATTTTTTGTCCTAAATGTAGAGACAAGCATCCTCCTAAAGAATGTCCTCTTAATTTGAAAGAAACTAATAAGTATGCTATTTGTTCAAAAGACCATATCACAGAAAAATGTCCCTCTATAACAGGACTTAAAGATGTATTTACAGGGGGACAGTCTGAAGCTGAATACTTGTATGCTATGGGAGCAAAAATAAATTGGCCTCGAGTAGGTGTAGGTATGGCTCCTGAATTTTCTCCACAGTATTTTGGTTATAATTCACATGCATATTCTTATCCTAACACTAATCAGCAGTGGCAGTATGGGAACCAATATCAGCATGGGTAGCCTTCTCAACCATGGAAACAAGGTTGGAGAGGGCCAACTCATTCTCCATATTCCTACCAGCCACCCATACAGTCATATCCATCTACACATACACCTTATTCAATGCCTCAACCTCCGAGTCAGTCTACTCCACCATTACCTTTACCTCCACCTTTTCGACCTCCTCAATTGCCTGCTCAACCTATGCCCAATCCTAACAATAATAATGCAGTGTAAATTATCTATGTAACAAACCAACCTTTATTTGAGTACCAGTGTATCCCAGTTGGGGTTCATGATATCCAATTAAGATCGGGAAGGACTGTAACATCAGAAAATCAGAAGCAACCTAGAGTGATTGTCGAAGAGAAAGAAGAAGAGGAAACTCTTAATCATTCTCCGAAAGCTGTCACTAAGCAACCCTTACCCTATGAATCCTTGCCACCTTCTTCCAACCAGCCTCCCTTCCTAGAGAGGCTAGTAATGGAAAGAAATGAGCCTATTTATGAGACTAGCTTGGCATTTGAGCTTCAGAACCTTTTTATTAAGATACCTCTGCTCCAAGCCATCAAAGAGATCCCTATTTGTACCAAGATTATTAAGGAAATTTGTCTCAAGAAACCCGGGAGGAAGAGATTGGAACCCCAACCATTCAATTTGTTGGTAGAGCAGTAGAGTTGATGACGCGATGTGTGTCTATGAAAAAGTATATTGATCCCGGAAACCCTATTGTCTCAGTTCAGATTGGTAATGTCCTTGTCTCTAATGTTCTTATAGACCTAGGGGCAACCATTAATGTCATGACTAAGCAAACTATGGATCAACTTTGATTATCTTATCTTCGCCCTACTCCCAATGTGCTTGAATTAGCAAATAGATCTAAAATTAAGCCAGAAGGAGTATTGGACGATGTGATCATCTCATTAGATTCTTGGGAATATCCTGTTGATTTCATTGTGCTTCAGCTAAAGAACCCAGTATGAGGACATCCCTTGATCTTGGGTCGACCATGGCTTACTATAGTCGATGCATATATTGGATGTCACTCTGGTGATATGTATATTACGCATGGAGATTATAGGAAGAAAGTTACCTTATACCCCCCTACCAGATCCATTCAGGACCTTCGAGATACTTTATGGTTGGATCAGAGCAGTGATCAGGAGACTCAGCCCATTTCCTTTATCCATCAGCATACTGGATCTTCACAAGAAGATGAGATCCAAGATTTCCTGAATAATCTAGACACTATACCTAACTTTGAGCTATTGAGCCAGATTTTTAGCCTAGATTTTCAAGATAACCATGATTCTCATTCTTCTGTACCGCTACATTTGACCACCCCTTTGAGTAATCTTGAGCCTGATACTATTTTTGTTGAGATTAGCCTTGGTAAATCCTTGTATATTAGTTTAGATTTGGACTCATCTCACCGAGAGCAACTTGTGAATTTGTTGCAAAACCATCTTAGTGCCTTTGCATGGGGCTATGAAGATATGAAGGGTATTCCCCCTGAAACTTGTACACATCATATCTATATTTAGGAAGGAGACCAACCTGTCTAACAACCCCAAAGGCGAACGAATCCAGCTCTAAGAGATATTTTAAAGGAAGAAGTACAAAAACACTTGGATGTTGGTTTTATCTATCCTATTTCTGACAGTCAGTGGCTCTCTCCATTAGTGCTAGTACCTAAGAAAGATGGAAGATGGTGTATTTGTATTGATTATCGAGAATTAAACAAACCCACTCTCAAAGATTACTTCCCTCTCCCTTTCATTGACCAGGTGCTTGATACCCTTGCAGGAAAGATATATTTTTCCTTTTTGGATGGCTTCAGTGGTTATAACCAGATACAGATTGCACCTAAATATCAGGATAAAACTACTTTTACATGTCCATGGGGTACATTTGCTTATATAGTGCTCCCCTTTGGTTTATGTAATGCCCCAGCTACCTTTCAAAGGGCAGTCCTGGCCATTTTTGCTGATCTAGAATTTGTAGAAATTTATATGGATGATTTTTCTGTGCTTGGTGATTCTTTTCAAGAAGCTCTCGAAAATCTGGAAAAAGTACTTCTTCATTGTCAGGAAGCCCATCTCGTCTTAAGTGACAAGAAATGTAGATTAATGTGCAAAGCGGGAGTGGTACTTGGCCATTTGATTTCTAGAAAAGGTATCCAGGTTGATCCAGCAAAGATCGAAATCATTATGCATCTTCCGGCACCCAAAACTCAAAGGGAAGTAAGAATTTTTTTAGGACATGCTGGTTACTATAGGAGGTTCATTGAAAATTTTTCTAAGATAGCTGCCCCTCTTTTCCGACTTCTAGCTAATGATAGTGAATTTTCTTGGACCACAGCTTGCTAACAGTCTTTTGAAACATTGAAGGAAAAGTTAGTACATGCACCAGTTTTAAGAGGTCCTAACTGGTCTCTACCTTTTCATATTTCCTCTTATGCTTCAGATTTGGCTATTGGCACAGCTTTAGGACAAGAGGAAAATAAACAATCCTATGTTATTTATTATATTAGTAAGAATTTGTCTTTCGCTAAATTAAATTATACAGTTATAGAGAAAGAGTTTTTAGCTGTAATTTTTGCAATTAATAAGTTCAGGCACTATATTATAGGATATGAAGTATTTGTACATACTGATCATTCTGCGATTAAATATTTGATGAATAAACGATTAACTAGTGATAGAGTGACTAGGTGGTTACTACTATTGTAGGAATTTAATATTACTATTGTTGATAGACCAGGAAAATCTAATGTTGTAGCAAATTTTCTTTCTATATTAGATAATCCTGGTGAAGCAACTCTTGTTAATGATGATTTTCCGGATGAACATCTTTTTGCTATGTCAATAGATTCCTTGTGGTTTGCTGACATTGCTAATTACTTGGTTACTGGGAAAACACCACCCCACTTGTCCGCTCATGAAAAGTGGAATATTGTTCAGAAAAGTGTTGCATATTCCTAGATTCAAGGAGATCTCTTTTACACTAGTCCATATCTGATTATCCGTAGGTGTGTAAGAGAGGAGGAAATGTTTGACATATTGAAATTTGTTCATGATGAACCTTGTGGAAGCCATTTCACTGATAAGTGGACTGTATATAAAGTATTGCATGCTAGTTACTTTTGGCCCTCCTTGTTTAAGGATGCCAAACAGTATGTCAGACATTATGATAACTGTTAGCGAATGGGTCAGCCTAATCAAACCAATGAAATGCCTTTATGCCCCCAAGTTATGATTGATCCATTTGGAAAATGGGCTATTGATTTTATAGGGCCAATAAATCCAACATCATTAAGTAAAAAGCATATTTTTTATTTTGTTACGAAATGGGTAGAAGCTAAAGTTGTTTCTTTTGCTACAGAAAAAGTTGTTGATTTTCTTTTTATTGAAATCTTTGCTAGATTTGGTGTACCTAGAGATTTTTTTTTTGAAAATGGTCCACACTTTATTTCTAATCTGGTACAGGGTGTGATGGAGCAATATAAGATTCAGCACAGGAAATCCACGCCGTATCACCTGCAAGCAAATGGCCAGGTGGAATCCACGAACATAGTGATTGAGTCCATTCTTACAAAGACAGTCAATATGCATTGGAAGCACTGGGCTAAAAGATTATCGAAGGCTTTGTTGACATACAGAACCACTTGGAGAAATAGCACGGGACATAAACCATATGAGCTGGTATATGGAAAATAGGTTTTGTTACCAATTGAATTCCAAATCAAAACTTTTAGAACTACAGTTCAGTTAGGACTAGATCTCTCTGAGGCACAACAACAACGTCTTCTCCAATTAAATGAGTTAAATGAATTTCGTAGGGATGTTGTTCAGCAGAACATACTAATTTAGCAACAACGTAAAAGGTGGCATGACAAGTCTATTCAGAAAAAGCAATTCCAACCAGGTGATTGGGTGCTCCTTTATGATTCTAGATTTAAAATATTTAAAGGGAAATTCCATACACGTTGGATGGGACCTTATGAAGTGATCCGAGTATTTGAGAATGGAGTAGTAGAAGTTAAAACAATTGATGGAAAAAATTCAGTATTCTTGGTAAATGGACACAGGTTAAAAAAGTAGTTTTAGCCACCTACCAGGAAAGATTTTACACAACAAGTCCAACAACAATTTGGGACGGTAGTAGTGAATAGTAATAACAACCTTTTGAAAACATGAATTCTCTTTCTTCTTAAAAAAAAAAAAAGTGAAGTAAAAATATTTTCTTGTAATTATGAAAATCATTTCACTGACATGATTGCAGAAGGATCAACTTGAAACTAGCTTGCTGGTAGGAAGATAAAAAATTTCTAATAAAAAGAAAATGTTGCTTGATCCTTAGATATGCTAGTGACCACCAAGTAAAAGTAGGTTCAGCAGAACCAACCTTTATACAACTGGGGTAATTAGCATGGATATTTTTACTCAAGGAACGCTTAATTTTCGCTACAGCTATTTTTTCTTGCACCAATGCAAGCAGACCTTCCAGAAATTTTTCTGTCTTTCTTCATATTCTAATTTTGTAATATTCCCTTAGTCTTCTTCTTTAATCCCAGAATGATTAACCTTCCCACATTCTTCTAAATTTACCCTGTCTGCTTCGAAGAAATCCCACTTTACCCTTGAAATTTTTTCCCTATCCCACTTCTATTTATTCCCTCTTTTGGTACTATTCTTGGAATCCCTGTAACAAAATTCCTTCCCATAATGAAATTTTCCTTTTCCCACTTCTTTATTCCCTCATGAATTTATTACAGGATCTCGCATACAAAGAACAAAAGGATATGCTCTGAAGCATCAAGAAAGGGCGAAGCAAATTTTCAATATAAGTCGAGGAAGTCATGTGAAAGTCCAGCCTATATTTTATTTAAATTCTCTGTTTTTAGATATTATGCTTGCACTAGTGTAAGCATGTTGTCCTATATGATAAAGTAAGCAAAATGGTACCAGTAAAATAGCTTAATTTAAGCGGTGCAAGTAGATCAGTGCGAGCATGCACCCTGTCAAAGACATAGTACAAGTTATTTTTTCATAGCATACGACATAGGAAAGTGGTCACTATGAAAACTTATATTAAGTCCTTTCACTTAGCTGATGAGTACCTAAGCTATCATACTAACTAGGAGGAAATTATTTAAAGTATAAGGTGTTTTTAAAGTTAGAAATCTTGATCTTTTTAATGAATGCTAAGTTTTTTTTTTTTTTAATTATGAAGGAATGTGGAAATGTTTTAACCGATTACCCCTCTCCACCATAATCCTAAACGTCCTTCACTCATAATTATTACCTCACCTAGCCGTTAAAATGCCGCCGCAAGTAGCAATCCAGCATGACCTCAAAGTTGTCGTGAATCTACAACAAATGAACGGGTGATAAGGTGGAAAAGATGGTGGACAGTTGGATCTCTATTTATAAGAGCCGATTTCCCTGGCATTGCATGTAGAATTCTTAATTGTTCATAGGCATTAAGTAGCGACGTCGCTTGTTTGGAACAAACCCTCATCTCTTAGTAAGGTAGAGCAGACTGCTGAGTATCGCAATAGTCTTGCACTATTGTGAGACTCGGGTTTTCTTCAGTTTTTGTAGAAGTTTGATGGGCATGATAAATAAGTGGCTTTACAATATTCAAGGAGTTTCAAAAATGGCCGACTGAAAATTGGGCCTCTCAAATTCAAAGTCACATAAGAATTTATAGCAGCAATGATGGGCTGGGAGAACACTAGTAAATAGTGGTTTAAAAATCAAAAGTTGGAAAGGAAGGATGGTAGTGTTTCATCGCTGGCAAGAAGATAGAGGTAGACTGGAAGGTAGGAGTTCCGCGCATTTCCCTCTTGGGTCAGTGGAAAGACATCTTTTTCATCCTACAGAAGTTTGTGACCTGCAAGGGAAGATACACCCGCACTTTGGTTTATCATTTTAGAATGTTGCAACATTTTGAAGCCAGCCGGCACGTCCGATGGAGGATGAATTTCCCTTATTTTCTGCTTAAGAGCTTGGAGAAAATGGCTAAAAGTGTGCAGGACGGATGGGCAGACCAGGCCAACACAAGGTTATATCACCACATCCTAATAAAAATTTTGGTCCTAAGACAGTTAGAAGTTAAGGGTATGACATGGGAGGCACTGTTAAAATAGCTGCACAAAGAGACAGCTGCTGGAAAGGAGACAGAGGACCCCGCCAGCACAAGCAAGGGCGCGAGTAAAAATGAAAAGCGAAGTCCTTCTTGCACCAATGAAAAAAGGAAACAATCTGAAAATGCAGAAAATACCTCATCTTCAAATAAGAAGACAACTAGTGCAACAATTGAGGAGACTCCTTTTATGCCCGAAAGTGACAACCTATAAGTCCTTGCGGATGCAACAAAGTTTGCAGAGGTTGAAGACGATGTTCTGTTGGCCGATTTCATCAAAAAAACCCCAAAAAAAAATAAAGTCTCTAATGCAGGCAAAGAACCACAATCCCCACAGGGTGTGGAATCCCCTCCTGCACTAGTACAAGAAGAAGCACTGGTGCGAGAAGGAGAACCGGAAAAAGAAGCAAAAAATGAAAAAGCAGAAGAAGAAGAGACAGAAGGAGAAGAAGCAGAAAATGAAGAAGCAGAAGAAGAAGAGACAGAAGGAGAAGAACCAGACGACGAAGAAGCAAAATAAGAAGAAGCAGGAGGAGAAGAATCTGAAGAAGAAGAGGTGGTATCCGAGGAAGAAAAGGCAGAATCCAAAAAAGAAGAGGCAAAACCTATAGAAGAGGAAGGAGAAGAAGAAGGAGAGGCAAGAGAAGAAGAACCAGAGGAAGAAGAACCAGAAGAAGAAGAACCAGAGGAGGAAGAACCAGAAGAAGAGGGACCAGAGGGAGAAGAGTTTCCTGATGTAACCATGGCAGATATTGAGGTCCCTAAGGAAGAGACAACCCCTGCCGAAACAGAAAAGGAAAAAGATTTGGTAAGTCCTCCTGCTTGGGTAGTTGAACTAGAGCTTCAAGTGCAGAACTTAGAACAGTTTGTAGCTAAAGCGCAAGGGGATAAAGAACAAAGCAGAGGAGAATTGACAACAGAGATCTAGAAAAGGAAAAGAGAAGTTAAAGTATGGAAGTACCGAGCTGCGCAATGTTTCAAGCAACTTGAAAAGGTGACAAAGAAATTAAAGACCATCAGAAAGAAGAAGTCTGAAACATTGCAAGCTAATGACAGTATGCCAGAGCAGGATTGAGCTGGAATGCTCAAAGTTTTGAAGTTTTTTGCAGAGGTAAAGAGTTGTGTGAGGAAACATGACAGTTTAGGGATGGGAGGATGTTAGCCCCCTAATTTGCTCTCTTTTGACCATTTTTCCCTTCCTACATTATAACCATTTACCCCTGTTTTACCTCTCTTATACACCCTCATCTTGCACTAGTCCAAGAACGATGACATATTTCACATGAGCTTTATATTTCATATTTTTAACATAACTTAGCATTAATTAATTAGTTATTACATGATTTCTTGCTTATAATCACTCCTGTAACTTATCGATATCTCCAATGTTTGTTTGGTAGTCAAGTGCTTAATATGACCGTTGATCCTAGTGCAGGATCGAATCTTGCACCAGTGCCAGCCTGCAGCAGATCCAGACCTCCTTGATCACCACCTCATTTTGCGTCGCTTCAGCCACAACAACAGGATAGATCTGAAGGCAGCTGAGCTCCAACCACAACAACAAGGCAATCCAAAGGCATTCAAGATCAAACTTATGAAGAACGAACAACTGGAGATTGGCTACGGCCAGTTTTGTTGAACTATATAATTTTGAAGGCCGAGAAGCTAAATTTTGCATGTACATTATGTAATTGGTTAGATAATCTTTTTGGCCTTCAGCCAAAGATCTATATAATGAAGAATGTAAATATGACGAGATAGTTTTTGATAAAGTTTGTATAGAACAGAGATATAGCCAGGGAGGCGGTAACAGGCTTGTATTTTGTTATTGCCCGAATCTGGGCTGGACTATGTATTCACGCATGTATTTGCCTCTATAAATTAATAAGAAGGGAGCTCAGCCTCATGTTTCATAAATTGTATTTCTGTATTTCAAAGCTGATGAATTGATAAAGTGCTGAGCAATGTTTCTATTTGAAAGGGAAACACTCTAGTTGGCTAGGGCCCAACCAACCCAACACATTTACCCTATTTTATGTTCTTGTAATTTATGCTTATATTGTTAGGTATGATTCAATTTCCACCACATGTATTCCTGTTTGAGTGAAAGCGGATCCGTTGTGTGAAGTAGTTAAATTTCCTTTTCCTGCACCTGATTTCGGATTGGTTTTCTTGCTTGGTCCATGCAGGAGAAATAAGCCTGCACCAGTGCACGTTGGTGTGTTATTCATTTTCCTGCACTTGATTTAAGATTGGTTTTCCCCACCTGGTCCAAGTAGGAGAAATAAACCTACACCAGTGCACGTTGGTGTGCTATTCATTTTCTGCAGTTCTGTTTGATTTGGTTTTCCTCGCCTAATCCAAGCAGGAGAAATAAACTTGCACCAATGCACGTTAGTGTGCTATTCATTTTCTGCAGTTCTGTTTGACTTGGTTTTCCCCACCTGGTCCAAGTAGGAGAAATGAACCTATACCAGTGCACGTTGGTGTGATGTAGCAAGCCTTTTAGTTTACTTCCAGCAGCTTTCTTGCTTTCATTAAATACCTTATGAGAGGATAAATTATATGGGTTTTTCTTTATTTCTACATTCTGTTAAAATCAGAAACATTCATTTTTATGTGTGCAATTTTATTTCACAGAATACTAACACTTACAGTAGCTAAGCACTTATTTCAAGAATTAAATTCCAAGTGCAAGAAGCTTTGATCTGGTGCAAGAACTAGTTTCTTGCCACAGTATCTGAGTGCTTTGAGCCTAAAAAAGTTCAGGCCCTTGCAGGAAGAGAAACACTTTTAGTAAAGACACCATGTATACCCTCTACATAAATCTCTGTTCCTGCACTAATGTAAGAAGACTGCGATAGTGCAGGACAAATTATTGCAAGAAGGAAATATTTACATAAGCAGGTTTGAAGGGCCCATCTGATGAGACTGCTAAGTGTCTCTACTAAAGAAAAACACACACTCAGCAGTTAATCAATAGTTAGCTAGAGTGATTGCCCCTTTATTTCTAAATCTCTTTTGCAAATTCATTCTTCTTTGTTCCAGTCTTAGATTATTTTGATTGTTCAAGTTGCCTTTTTCTCTTTTTAGTTTGATTCTGCGATATTTCCTTTAAAGAAAGTAGGGATTGACATTAGAAATATTCATACCATCTCTGGCATTGCCTGTGCTTCATCTCTAAGTTTACGAATCCCCCATGTTTACAATTTAAGTGTTGAGGAGTTTGCTTAAGTGTAATTCCTACACCCAACAATATGGATCAGAGAAGGTGATGGGAATACAAAGTTTTTTCGCAGGTTTGCTTCACACAAGAGAATAAAAAATGCTATATGGGATTTGTGGGATTGTAATGGTAAAAGGATCTGCTATCAATAGGATCTGAGGAATATTGTTATGCCACATTTCTCTAGCATTTTTAATGACCTTGGTGTTTGTTCTTTGTAAGAATAATTCAAGGTCCTACAACACCTCCCTAGTTTTTTCTCCTTAGAGGTCTTGAATAGGACTGGAGCACCAATTTCAATGGATGAATTAAAGATTGCTCTCAAGTCCTTTTGTAGAAGATAAGAACCCCAGCCCATATGGTTGGTCTATCAAGTTTTATTTAGCCTTTTTTGACCTTATTGAACGACGATTTCTAAATGTTGTGGAAGATGCTTGCATCTTAGGTAATTTTTCTTGAGATATAAATGACACTTTTATTGCACTTATTCCAAAGTGCTCTAAACCTTCTTCCTTCAACGATTTTCAACCAGTATCCTTATGCAACATGATCTACAACTTTATTTCAAAATTTATGGCTAACTGGATTCATAATGTCCTCTCTTCATCTATTCCTTTGGAGCAGTTTGGGTTTCTCCCTGATAGACTCATTCATGATGCAGTTGGGGTGGCTCAGGAAACCATTCATTCTATCAAAACAAAAAACCATAGGGCCATGATTCTCAAGATGGATTTGGTGAAGTCTTATGATTAGTTAAATTGGGATTTTCTTAGGCTATTACTCCTTCATACTGATCTTGATTGGCAGGTGACGAATTGGGTTATGGGTTGTATCACCTCAAAAAAAAAAATATAGTTCTCATTAAAGGCTCCCCCATTACATTATTTACTACCTCTCATGGTCTGCGAGAGGGTTTCCCACTATGCCTTCTATTATTTATGATGGTCATTGAGGGTTTAAGAAAAAAGATAAAAGATGCCAAAGAAAATGTTGATATCGGAGGTATCAAGGTTTCAAAACACTTTTTCTACACGCACTTTCCTTTTGTTGACGATGTCTTGATCTTTGGTGATGGAACTATTGCATAATGGAGGGCATATAGTGCAATTTTTTCATCCTTTTGTAATGCTTCTAGTGTGTTGATCAATTTGACTAAATCCTCCCTTTTTCAATATAATGTCCTTGTCGAAATTTGTGATTCTATTACCACATTCCTTCCTTATAAGATGGCTCAATTAAAGTGGGTTATTACCTATCTTGGCTTTCACCTAAAGCTGAAATGTTACCAGGTGGATGAACGGTTGGCCTTACAACCACATTGAATGATGTATTAGTTTTTGGTGTAATATGTAGTTATCCATTGGTGGGAGGATGACACTAGTGAAATCAGTCTTGGAGAATATGCCTATTTATTGTCTCTCATTATCCAAGGTTGCAAAATCTAAGTTGAGTATCATAATACAATCCATTTTTAAGTTTCTTTGGGAATGATAGAAGAAAACTAGTGGATTCCATTTGGTAAATTAGGAGTCTCTATCGAAGCCAAAGGTTGTGGAGGTTAGGGTATTAAGAGCCTCCACCTTTTTTATCTTACCCTTTCCATGAAAATTCTTTGGATGGCGACGAGTGATGTTGGAATTTGGAGAAACATTATTGCAGGTAAATATTTAAAAAACCAACGTTTTACTGATTGGATTTGGTCTGGTAAAAATTTTAATTATGATGGGGGATCAATCGTTTAGAGAGATCTTGATGCAATCTTAGATAGGAACAATACAAATTACAGATATAACCATAAATATAGAGATGCGGTAGAAATGACATGTCATTTCATTAATATCAAAATATTGAAATATGATTACAAACAGAATGGAAATAAAATAGCTCAGGCGATGGTAGGTTATCTCTGAGAAGAGATGTGGTGGCTACATGCCTCTGAACTATGTTACAATGAGGCTCAAGGGCCTATTTATTATTGGAGGGAAAACCCTAAATAACCAAAACCCTAACCCTAGGAGATGGAACATAAAGAGTTTGTGGGCCTCGTTGGGGTTAGTTGGGCAACTAACTTCCCGGGGTCGTAACTTGGTCATATTATCTTCGTTTGGCACATACGATGCCTTGTTGGAAAGGTGTCTTCAAGTACTACAATATTAGGCCCCTACCTACAACTACGAGCCTATTTCTTACCTCAAAAAAAATTCGTTTAGGGGGTCAAAACTGCTCTAGAAGTTTAGGACCCGAAAAAATTTGTAAATCTAGTAAATGTTGAATTAAACAAGGAAATAGATGAAACCAATTGGAGGTCTAGGTGGAATAGGTGGGTGGCCACCAACCCCACTTGGATCAATACTCCCTCCTTGGGAAGAAATGGTCCCCATTGTGTGTAGAGCCTCCATGAGGTGAGGAATTTTTTGTTGAACCTGGTCCCTGGTGAACAACTTGCCCTAGTGAAGGAGTTGGCCTACTTTGCCAACTTGATATAGTTGTATCCTTTTTTGGCGAGTTTTATTGATCTACATGTCCATGAGATGATTAGTTGTGGCTTGTTCCATGTAGACCGGGCTTAGTTCTTTTGGTGTGAGTTGTTCTGCAATGTCAGATGTGTCCAACAACAGTGGAAAGTATGAACGAAGGCAGTCTACATTGAACATGGAAAGTATGAACGAAGGCGGTCAACATTGAACATTGGGTGCAGACCAAGGAATGGTGGGATGATGAGCTCGAAGGAATTGTCCCCTACAACCTTGGTGATGGTGTATGGACCATATGGGAGTGGGAAAATCTTGCAATGGGTCCACTAAGGCACTCCTTCTGCAGATATAGCCAAACTTTGTCGCCCACTTGGAACTTGTGGGACACTCGATGTTGATCATGGCCCTATTTGTACCTAGCATTGGCTCTGTCCAATATATCATGGACATGCTATTTGATGTGTTGAATGCGCTCAATGAAGTTATTGGCCTTGTCAGCTTTAGACTAAATGTGAGTCGAATATGCCTAAGTAGTTGCAAATGGTATGGACACATCAATGGGACATAATGGCTGAAATCCCAACCCTACTTGAAAGGGGCTATGGACCGTTAAGATATGGAGAGCTCTATTGTAGTTTCGTTGTACATAGGCGAGGCTTTAATCCCATGTGCATGGATTCTTCGAGTTATACATGTTCAGAATGTGTATGATCAACCTGTTGACGGCCTCTGTTTGGCCATCATTTTGGGGGGTGAAATGTCATGGAGTTAGTAAGTTTGGTATCCAGTATCGACCAAAGACTTGACCAAAATGCACTTAGGATTATGTTGTCCTAATATAAGATAATGGACTATGGGATCCCAAAGTGTACACACACTCGCTCTGTTTGGTCAATTTAGAGTGTCCTAAATTTCTACATTAATTATCAATCCAAGATTCGTAAGCTGATGAAGTGTGGCACACTATATGTGAAAGATAACATGTTTCTTAATTTTTGTCGCTTTTGATTTTTATTTTGTTTTGGGGATTTTTATCTTCGTTTATCTCCTAATGTGAATGGAAATTCTATCTTTGAGTTTTAAGAAAACTCTAGAAGGCAAGTATGGATGTAGATTTTAAGGCAATTATGTCCTCTATAATGATTTCCAGATCTTAACACTCGAGAGGGTCTTAGAACATACTAATGAGGAAATTAATACTTGAACAAAAATTAAAATGTGCTGCTACTCAAGTCAAACAAGAAATAAACTATTGATCATGAAACCATTATCCCTGCTGCTATCTAAATACAGAAAAATGAATTAAGCTACTGCACTCAAACAAATAAAAAATTGCAATCTAATAAAAGTAAAATCAATTCACATCATTCATAGTTCGATACCTCGCTAGGTAGTCTAAGCTATGGCTTTTGGAGATAACGTCAATGATATGAGCAAGTTGATATCTAATTGCAAAAAAGTAAAAGTAAAGTCAACACATCAATCATAGTCTGATACCTCGCCAGGTAGTCTAAGCTATGGCTTTCGGAGATAACATTAATGGCATGAGCAATCTAATATCTAATTGCAGAAAAGTAAAACTAAAATCAAATCACATTAATCATAGTCTGATACCTCGCCAGGTAGTCTAAGCTATGGCTTTCAGAGATAACATCAATGACATGAGCAATCTAATATCTAACTAACTACTAAAGCAAGTGAACAAGACTGGAATTAAAGCATAACTGGAATTAAGAAAACTAAGGAAAGTAAAGTCAGCAGAGAAGCTAATTCCATGTCACTAGTTATTGCAAAAACTGTATGAAAATTCTTGGGCCTACTCTATCCTGAAACACACACACACACTGATCAACATTAACAACAATATACCAAGCTTGTAAAATCATGAACATAAATGAAATGTTAATATCATGGGTGAAATATATACACAGGTGGATAGCTATGAAGCATGTACAATAGAAATAAGGAAACAATATATGAAAACTGTACGCAATAAGGAAAACAAAACCTCAGTGTGCAGGGGCCCTCTGCACAGGCTTGGTGAATAGGCTATCAGTCAAGAATTATGCTCACACAATCATATAGAAACAAAGTCTTCTTTTATATTTCAAAACAACGTTACCACAGTGGGACTAGTGTCATGACACAACAACTTTAACAACAAAAATTACATTCACAAAGGCTAACTCTATGCGTATAGAAAAACGTTATTTATAGCAAAAATTTCATAACTGTTTTCCTGTGAAACTACGTCAACAGAAGACACGTAAAATACAGCGTCCATAGATTTAGCATGATGGTTTCCGAGATTATTAAATCTATCAAAAGCGGTTGTTGGATTCACATTGTGGGGTAGCCTACAGGTGTCAACATGCCCCCAGGGATCTAGAAACAGCCACGAATCCTTCACATGGTTGAAAACAGAGTCCAACTGCCATAGGACTCCTTTGTTAGACCATCCTTTGACCACCGTTGACCATGGCTTTCCTTAATGAATCTGGCTAGACCAATAGGACGTGATCCATGTCCAGGTCATTTCTAACTTGCCCACGTGTCTGGTTTTGCTAGATGACACCTGTAACCTGGAGTTTAACAAAAACGACTACGGAAAGTTGAATCAGCTATGGAAAGTGGCTGCATTCCGCAGCTCATAAGCAAAATCTAATTCAAACAGCAAACACAAAAACATAGTTAAAAAACCACTTTAAATGCTCTTTTAAGATGAATATGCAATGATGTTGATAGCTTATGAGGTCCAGGTGAGTGGAAAAAGTTTAGGAAAATGTGTAGGAGATATGTAGTTTCAGGGCTTATCACGCTCAAAGAAGAGTTTAGCAATGGCCTCTACAGTGATACTTTTCTTGTAGGCCACCATGATGGTCATCTTAGAGATTCTATCGAAGATCATGAAAACACAATTGTTTCTGTGCTTAGTAGAAGTAAGGAATGGCATGTAATCCATGGAGATGGATTCCCAAGGTCAACTAGGAGTAGGTAGAGGAGTATATAGATCTTGCTTCTTGATGGTTGGCTTGGAAATGGCATAGGCAATGCAAGATCTAATGTACTTCCTAAAATCCTAATGAAGTTTTCGCCAATAAAATTAGTTCTGCAGTATCGCCACTATTTTCTCTATACCAAAATGTCCAATGACTTGACTATATTGTGCCTCCAAAATCATCTTGGCATGCTTGCTTGAAGGAACACATATGTTTCCTAGGTGGCATAAAAGTGCATCCTATAGGTGAAAATTTGGAACTTTCTTCCTATTGTAGCTAAATCTAGCACCATGTGGCACAAGTGCTTCGGGAGACAGAGAAAGCTTCCTAGAGATAGCCTATGGGTTGATTGTAGACCAGTGCCTAGGACATCTTAAATAGAGGAGTGCTTAAGAGATTATCTATGAGGGGTTTTCAACACTCCAATTGTCACGTAAAAAAGGTAAAAGGAGGGGCTTGGTTCAATAAGCCTTCATGAGGTAGATTCAAGCCAACTCATGGATCCAAATGCTGGGGGTATATTGGGGCAATCTCAAAGAGAAATGACTTCTTCTGGTGGCCAACACACGAAAATGAGACAACTTAAAATTGAAGTTGTAGTAATGGTGGAGAGAAGGAGGGAAATATATGCATAGGGTTGTAACAAACAGAATCCTAGGAACCAATGTTCTAATAGAAAGTGGAATTCGATGGATAGGGTTGTAAACAACACAGAATCCTAAACCATGGTTTTTCGGTGAAATGATAGAAATAGAGGAGTGAAAAAGAAGGTTTCAGATCAAATATGACATGGGTATCATTCTATGCCAAAGCCTAACGTAGATATGGACTAATACAGGTCCTATAGGTTAATCAAATGCATAATTAAATCTATGATTTTATAGGTACTGTGATGCTAGTGAATAACACATATAGGTCTGTGATAAGAACAGGTACTATCTTCTATGAGCAGCTAAGATAAATCCATAGATTGAAGAGGAACCTACTACATTCGTTATACTATTTCAAAGGAAGAAAAACACAGATGATATGAGATTACTAAATGGAACATGCTGCACATTAATCATGCTTGGAATCAATAGGGAAACACCATTTATCTCAAAGGGTCCAAATAACTAGTCCATACATTCAACACGATATCAGTGAATCCCCCATGAATAAACATATTAGAACCAAATGGCATCACAGAACTCAGACCCTACTGGTGACAAATTCTGGAACCCCTCTTATGAATTTCATCCACCTATTTATAAGAAGAGGGGGAGAGCTTGAGTTACAATAAAAATATCTCTGAGCTAGAGCTCCAGATCTCTGTTATACTAGCTGTTTCGGCCATTGTAAGGCTCTGGTACATAAAGATTACAGTCAAGATCGAATCCCTTCTTGGAAATAGAAAACTACAGAAAGTAAAAAAGAAACAAGAGGAAGAATGGAGGAAGGAGTCCTTTGTTGTCCCTGTGAAAACTTCAGATCAGGCCCTATCTCTGTCATTGTGTGCTTCCCATGTTGCTTGGCATGTTTACTGTCTATTCTCCTTTAAATGCTTTCAGCACCGACTCTAGAGGCATGTTGTAGAATATTTTTCTCATGAATGTGCCCACACCTGATTTGAATGAGCCATCCCCCATGATTTACTGTCAAAGTTGTTCTCAGGATCGACTCTATCATTTCAGCCTTAAATGTCCTGCTGAATGCAATCGGTGCCCTGATCTACCTAGGGTTGCGTATTACAATGTAACAGAGAAGACTCTCGGGCACAGGCTTGTAACATTGCACTAATACAAAAATCAGTGAGTTTCGACTACCCTTTAGCCCACATGCTTTCAACCCCTTTCTGTTTATTCATATCACCTGACCATGGGATTGGGCTATGACTGAGCGCTTAGCCCTTCAGGCATTAAGGCTCTCAACTGCTTTCTGGGTGGCATTTTCCTTTATAACTTGAATTACCTTTGATTTTCCCCTTACACAGCACCGACAGATATCCCAGAAGCGAAATCTTTATGAAATAGACTGCATTAACTTATCGCATTTGGGGACTTTCTACTTATCGCAATCGCAGCTGGGGAGGAGTATCGGTGGAGGAATAAGATTTAACTTCATGTGATTATTGATTGCCAATATCATGGGGTGACGTCATTACTGCCATGTGTAACCCTATGAGTAGTGACATGTGGTCACCCAGAAATGGCCCCCATTTCACCCCTGAAAACGCTAAAATAGAGTGACACGTGTCATCCACCATGTCAACATCTGTACTACCACATGTCATCCGTACTGCCACTTTTCATCCATACTACCACATCATTGATGACATTAGCTTCCATGTCAGCTCTAAGTACCAATCATATGTTGCCACATGGCCCCCTAGAGGAGAGAGAAAAAGGCCTACCTAGCCTTGGTTTTTTCATGCTTTTCCTTTGTAAATGATTTTTTGGCTTCCTCGATAATGTACCGCTATATCGAAAATCGGCGATAACGCAAGTTTTTGGAGTGTGCGAGACTATGATGTTGCGAGATGCAAGATCACGGGACTGTGATATAGGGATATTGCGGGATGCGATATGCAGGACTGCG
>APFE030781368.1:137574-158141 GCA_000404065.3 Pinus taeda
CTTTTTCATTATTGGATCAGATTTACAAGCTTTGTCATGTTTATATGTTTGATGCTCAAGATTGGAAAAATGGCAGATGGTATACCTCCCATGACTTGGGTCTTCGAGTGTGCCTGGCCTATGAATGAGACGATTTTGTCATAAAATAAGCACGTAGTGGGATCATTATCAATAATAGGAGAGACATGATAGTATGGCTTGGGAATGCTACCATAGGTCAGGTCACAACTTAGATGGCTTGCAATGTTATCAATTAGCATGCTGATATTTATAGTGTTAAATGGTGGATGAAGTTAATTTGGAAATGGTTGATCCCGTCAAAACTAAAGTGTTTCACATGGTTGGATTTGCATAACAGGATATTGACCTAGGATAATTTTATTTGTCATGGATTCAAAGGTTCAAACATTTGTATCCTTTGTATGCTGGGATCAAAGTCTGTAGAACATATTTTCTTTTCATGTGGCTTCTCTAGAGCCTTATGGAAGGAGGTTATACACAGTCTAAATCTTCAATAATTTGAGCCCATTTTCTTTGTGGAAACCAATATTGGTTGGTGGGTTCGTAAGATGTGTCCCTTTAAATTTCTGTTTTTCTTCATAGCATGGGGAATTCAGAAAGTCTGCAACAAGCGTATCTTTGGAGGCCCTCATTTCAACATCCTTTGGATTCTTCCTTTGGACGCTTCATCCCCGTTCTCTAGGTTCTTGTGATGGATTACAATGGTTACTTTGACGGGGCTCAATAATTGGGCTCTTGTGGTTGTGGTGGTCATATCTCCATGCCTAGAAATATTTCTATAAAATTTTGGCTGAATGTAGGGAGTGACTCCAATACAAGAGCATAGGTCATAGCGGTTTGGGCCCTTATGTTTATTACTGCATCAATGGATTTTGTTTCCCTTTAGATATATGGTGACTCAAAGGTTGTGGTTGATTGGTTGAACGGTAAGAGAAAACTGTGAGCACTTCTCCTTCAGTGTTGGCTAGATAAAATTCAGGTGTTGAGGGAACATTTACATATTTCATCTATCCAACATGTTCAAAGGGAACTGAATACTAGGCTAGGCTCCCTCTCAAAGAGAGGATTACAGACATAGGAAGGTTATATTTTCCTTGAAAAATTTCAGGAGGGCTCACTGGTTGGAAGACAATGAATTTAGATCCCCACATCCCATCGTCCAAAAAACTATAGCTTTGACATCAACAATATTTATGGTTACTTCAGACTCGTTGTGTGGAAACTACTTATATATGTTGTGTTCAGTTATACATGTGTATTACTTATGATTTTTTAAGCTTTTGAGGATTATACACAATTTTTTTTACTTGTCATACTAGTTTATAGTTTTGTATGTGCTATAAACGAACATGTCCCTTTTTTGTTCTTGTTACTGATTCTGCTGCAAAATATTTTTGTTGGGTGTTTAAAGGTTCTCCTAATATAAAATAATTATCAAAAGTTTCATTTACTCCTTTACTTTCAATAAAATAATGATTTTTCTTTTTTTCCACAAACATAAATAATCTAAAAGTTAATTAGGGAAAGTTATTAACCATTCTTGAATGTGGAAAAAATATAATCATTTAATTGAAAAGTTATTTAATATTCTTGAATGTGGAAAAAACATATATCATTTGATTAGAGATGTAGATTTTATATGCCTCGACATACATATACAATCCATGGAATCTAAATATATATATGCATGATGTAGTTGAAAGATAGCTTATTGAAGGTTTTTTTATACGAAAGAAAAAGATGTTATAATTATAAAAGCAATTCCAAAAAATTAAAAAGTGTACCCAAGCATTATTTTTTCAGATACATACCCACTTCGAGGGGACACTTTCACTATGTACTATATCTTCAAATTGCCTCGTCTATAGCCTTGGATTTAATCTCCATAGTGGAGATTTAAAACTAACCATAACCAAATGCTTATATGTGATTCGGGCAAGTCAAAGTGTATTTGTGTTCATTTTCATTTAGTTAAAACATTATGAAAAGGGAAAAACAATGCATATATTAAGTAAAGAAAAATTAATTATATATAAAATGATATGTTTTCACTATGTTAGTGTCACTTCTATTCTTTTTACATATGCAGTAAAAATACAAATTATATATATATGTATACTATGGGTTTATTATGTTTTATGAATATAGAAAATATTTTAGGAATACATAAAACATAATTGGTGTTTTTTTACATAAAAATATGTTTTTTTTCTTTTTTTATTTTAGTGAAAACAATTATTTTTTTGTTATTCATTTGAATAAAAAAAGTTTATGGATAAACAGTTAACATTAAAATTTCTAGTCTCATCAAATTAGCTATTAAAAAGGGCAACATTAATTAAAAACTCATAATTAATTGTAGTAAATACGCAATTAGATGGATCTATATAGACATGGCATATGACTAAAATATGATTTTATATAGGAATAACACTGATACTAAATGATATATACACATGAAGTGTTTCAAAAAAAACTGGAAACTATTGAAAAAACTAATAAATGAGGTCTATAAACCACTTTGTAGAAAAAATATGAAATCTCCTTTACCTATTGAGTAGGAAAGCTGAAGCAGTCACTGTAAAACTGTCTTTCTAAATGCTGGAGAGATATGAGGAAACATCTAGTCTATTGGAAGTAGGTGTAAACTCTAGGAAATGCCACCATCAAGCTCTTCAAAATGAATATGAATAAAATCCAATGGTAAAGCATTTTTAGAAAGTCAATATGTTGTAGCATTGAACTCCCTATAAATATAGTGGAAACTTATCTCTTGGAAGTGATTATTTGTCTCTTCTATTATGATATTCCAAGATGAAAGGTTTAACACCTCCAACTGAGTGTTTCCTGCCAGCTAACCAATTTCACATTTGGAGCCACCAAGGATTTTTATGCATTTTATATATATATATATATTTTATCTTAACAAGAAACATAAGAACCCAAACAACAATTAGTTCCTCTTTTGTATTTTTTCCATTTCCTAGGCTAATTCTAAAAAGTACAGATATGTTTCTTGTTAGTTTTATCATTTCCTTGCCAACATTTTCCATGCTTTGTTTTTTATTTAGTATTGATGTGTCTAACCTTATATTTTGGTAGCTTTGGGAGAAGCACCATTGCATTTTTTATGAATAAGAAAAATTTCCTAATCCTATTGAGTAGGTCATGGCCCTTGAAATAGGTGTTGGGGATATTGATTTATTGCACAAGTTGATGAATGACTTGGCCTCACCCGTTCAATACAGGCAAATTTCTTTAAATATTTGGAGATATTAACCTATATTTTTCATGGATTTACAGATACCAACATTGAGTCAACAAACCTTGTTTTGAGGATGTGGGATAAAAAATCAAGTTCGTTCATAAAAATGAAATTGTCAATTAACACTAAAATACATTCTATAAGAGCCTTAGGCATTCTACCTAGGCCACACAATAAAGCAAGGAAATTGTATTAATAAAGAATTTATCATTTCCCATGGGGTGTAGAGCAAACAGTGTCAGGGTGTTCTGTTAAGGCACTCTGTGGTGTAAAGGTCATTGATTCAAAACTCCATGGGCAAAAATCTAGCCATGTTAAGGGATAGTGTGGCCTAGACCAGGTATGATCTCTAAGTGATTTTGATGGCTTAGATACCCCTGGGTCGCAACTACTCAAATCACAAGTTAAGTGTGTCAATCATCTTAGAACTCACATAACCGAGTAAACAAACAAACAAAAAAGAATTTATCGTTTCATTCAAGAATCAAAACTAAAATATTTTGACACATCTAGGAAAAACCAAAAAGCTTTAATACACCTAAAAATTATAATAAATCAATTCTTATCCATAACTCTCTTCCCAAAAAAATGATTGTATTCCCAAAAAAAAAAAAAAACCTAATAATTGAATAAATAATTGTACAAATTACCATGACTTATTTATTCCTCCTTGATCCAAACTTTAATAAAAATATTTGATAAAATACATCACATAGAATGTTCTAATAATATTTGTTTTTCAAATTTTCACAAAATGTATCATATTATTCCCCTCGGATATTAATAAGAAATTCTTAGAAAAAAATATTTTAAGAATTCCCCTTTATAATAAGTTTCTTTTAAACATCAAGAGGACCCATGGTATCTAACTCTTACGTCAGTATCTGCTCACGTGGGTACCAAAAATAATCAATGAGATCATTAAAATAACCATGAAAACTCTAAATTACCTCAAACGAGGACCATATATATTCTAAATCAAAACCCTAGGCTCATAATTAAAAAGTTGACCGACTACATTTATTTAAAGATTCTTGGTATCCCAAACATTCATACATTGAGAGATGTAGTTGACATTGATGTAGTTGAAATGTCCAGTATCATCGTACTTTATTTTTTTTGTTAATAAGAGATTTTTTATGTAAATTATATTATATTTTATTTGTCAACATGTTTTGAACTAACTAGTGTGGTTTATTGTTTGTCTTGACAATGAATCACACTGGTTGTTCAAAATACGTGGACAAATGAAATATCAAGTGATTTATGCCAAAAAAATCTCTCATAAATTTGATATGGATCACAGAAGCCTCAATTCAACAATTAAATCGCTGCACTGAAAACCCATTACAACCAAAGTTCATCATTTTGAAAAAATAAACTTGCAAATTTCGAAGTTGAAACAAAATTTTATTTTATCAAAATCTTAAAAAATTATTAATATCAGTGCAATGAGTTTACATTATAATAATGAGATTATGCTACAAGGAACATGTGGAGGAGTGCAATGATGTTACACTAGAGGATAAGACTAGGTGTCAGCGACAACTCTATCGAGTGTGTGATAATCTCAAAAAGCATGGCGTGGAGATATCGAGGGTGAGATAATCTCAAAAAAGTCACAATCTTAGTTCTCGTCCAAATTCCTTTTCAATCGTGAGAGTATGGGTCGCATTTTCAAATTCCATTTCAATGATTTTTTTAATAGAAAACACTCATCTTCTTATAATTTCTCATTCACATGTTAAATAGTAAATAGAAAAGGGAGATCGAGGAAGATATGGATGGACCACCCATCTTCTAATACATTGGATTCACCTAAAACTATAACTATTTTCAATGCAGTGCGTTTCATAAGTGGACAATGGATTATAATATTTTTTTATAAAGTATCGTAATATTATTAATAATGGACAACGGATAAGGGATTTTTTTTATGTAATATCACGGGCAATTTACATGTAAGTATTTTCTATATTAACATCTCACTTTCATGGCAAGAGCTGATCAGCTTGTTATTGGACATTTAATGTATCCAATAACAACTTCATGACATATATAACGTGACAATTCTTTAGCTAGAGAAAGTCTAGAGTCTCCACCGGAAAATACGGATAAGACATGCCTACCCCTGATGTTTTTTGCACGCAATAACGCAATAACAGTACTACAATACATCTAATTTATTATTGCCAACCTTTCTAATTTATTATTGCCAACCTTTGGGGCCACTGGCCTATAGTCCCTTTAGTCTCTATTTGAAATTTAAATTTGGATTTTGTGCGCGGGTACATGAATGCCCATGCCTCGGAGGTTGGCTTCCTGGTGTGTTTCTTCCTCTTTTGGGTTGGGTGCTGCTGGACGATGGCCTGGCCTTGCTTTGCTTTGCTTTGCTTGTGCAAATCCTGACATCTCATTGAAATTTTTAGTGAGATAGAATTGGCAACATCAAGAGGAATGTTCCCTCCTGTTATTTCAACCGCCCCTATCAATGATGGGATCGCATGAGTGGTAGGATTCATTTGGCAGGTTTCAAAACTCACAAGAATCAAACAAGGAAAGAGTGTAAAGCTCTGTTTACTCTCTTTAATGTGCAAGGAAAAGAAATTCAAAATTTTTTGATTTGTAGGTTTCAAGAGACTTATATCTCATTATGTAGTGGATGGGTTTTGATGTAACTGTAAATTTTCACAGTAACTAAGATCCCCAAGATGGAAATTACAGATTCTATAGAAGTGCGGTACGGTGATTTTTCCAACACGATCAAATCCAGGCGACAATGTTCGGCCCTTCTACAAATTGCTTATCAATTAAAACTGGTAATAAATCAGATTTATCAAATCAGTTTTACTCATTTGTTTTTTTTGGAATTATATGTTGCTGACTCTCTCTCTCATTTTCCTATAATAATCCTATTCACTAATTTTTTTTTGTTATCCAGCAAGATGTTTTGATAGAGCAGCAAAGGCTAGAGCAACGAACGCAATGAGCCGTGGATATGGGGTGCACATCGTTCTACAGGGTCACATACATCTTTTCCAAAGAGTTAAGTTCTTTTGCGATCTACAGTTCTAGATCTACATATTGCGATAGATCTAGATCGGTGCGAGTAGTGAACCAATTCCAGTTCCCGAATCAAAGTTAGCAGGTTAGAACCCACTCGGAAGTGAAGCACCAGCAACAGATGAAACGAATTAGACAGTGTCTAAGAGGAACCGAGAGGCAAATGGAATAAATTAGATTTTTTTGGTTATTAGACTAATTAACTAATGGATAAGACACTACTGGTCTATGAAACCAGAGATTCTGGGTTCCATCCGTAATATGGCTGTTTGTTCCAATTTCACCTTTCCTTCTGTTCAATGGCTTCGGATCTTTCATCGATTGGTGATGCTTATATTTTCAAATCGACTTTAGAACCATGGTTAATACAAAATATCATTCTCAGTCATCAGTTTCAAAACTTTCGAAAGATTCTTGATGATGAGGGCAGAGTCTCATTGGAGGAACAAGAAGTTGAGATAAACAAATTATAATTAGTCTTTTTTTTGTCTTTACTTGAGTAGATGGTGAAGCTCAAATTTCCAATCCATTTATTTATTTTTTTATTATTAGATTAAATGTCTTTTTTATCGTGAACTTTTTCCTAATATTTAGTTACATTATTTTTACTTGAGTAGATGGTGAATCACATTGAATTTTAGTTATATAGTTATTTTTGTTATAAGATTTTACACATGGTATATATAATTAGTTTTCTTATAAATTAGTTAGAAAAGAATTTGCTATTAGAGGAATAATCTCTCGAAGAGAATGTAACTATATTTTCTAAAAATGTAATGAGTGCTATTTTGGTCTCTACTCTTGTTTCGCTAGTTCAATTTTTTTTGGTAGCTTTGACACTTCTTCGTTTATCTAGTGATGGATATAATGTGTATGTTGGTTTTTAAGGTAAAGAATGTATTCCATTTTCAATTAAGATAGTGATACAAACACTTAACGAGTTCATTTTTCAACTAAAATATTGAATATATTTTTTTGACAAAAAAATATTATCAACATTCGTAAAAATAAATATCTAGAATAGATAATGTCAACATTATGTGCTTTCTCTTTAATGACATGCCAAAAAGTACGGTTATTGATTTTTCTCAATAATTTCTATGTGCAAAATAATTACATTCAACAATATTGGCATCCATGGTGAGAGTCAATGTTTTTTAATTACATTCTTTGTAGGACTCAAGCAGTGAGAAGCATCAACACTTTGATTACGGTTTTTTAATGACAGAGAAAGGTTATTTCTTTTTCACAATAGATTTTATGTGTGAAATAATTACATTCAACAATATTAACATTCAATGTGAGAGTCAATGTTTCTTTAATTACATTTTATGTATGACTCGAACACATTAAGAATATAGTCAAAGAATTTCATAAATTCTGAATTTAAATGATATTTACAAATTTAAACCACTTAAAATTTCAACTATGGGTAACAAAATTTACCTATAGTATTATATTATTGCTTTCTTTCATGTGAATGGATTTTAAAACATGGAATGAAATTTGTCAACGCACATGTTAAAAGTATTTACTCATCATCCAAAAAAAAAATTCCATAAACATCTATTAATAGGTGCGAAATCATATTAACACACTAAAATTTTGATTATAGACACTGAATGATGTGAATGGATTTTAAAACATGGAAATGAACTTTTTCAACGCACATGTTAAAAATATTTACTCATTGTCCAAAAAAAATTCCATAAACATCTATTAATAGGTGAAATCATATTAGCACACTAAAATTGATTATAGACACTCAATATTGATTAAGAGAAGTATTAATTGTTTCTTAACTAGCGTTTTTTTTTTTAAATATCAATTAAGTGAAATTTGTCAAGGGAAAAAATTAAATTAAACGCTAAAATTGTGATTATAAACATTGAATGTTTATTAAGAGATGTATTAAATGTCTCTTAACTAATGTTTTTCTTAAAATATCAATTAAGTGAAATTTGTGAAGGGCAAAAATTAAATAAAATAAAATAATCACAATAACCAGTAAAAATTTACAAATTGCTACAATTTTCATTAACTTTCAATATATTTTTAATGAAATATCAAAAATCCATAATCAAACGTAGTAATGAGTATATTCAATATCTGAATTTCTTTTTCTCTGAAATAAAAATTGTCATTCTTTTAAAAAAAAAAAAAAGTAGTTGATGTAGAATTTCAGTCCCTAAATCCAAAATATGCATGAAGTAGTTGTTACATATAAGTAGTAGAAAATAAGATTATGATTTATTTTTGTATGACATTAGAATGCAAAAGTATTATGATGTAGGATTTTTTTTTAACAAATTCCAATTTATTATAAAACAATTACACTTTAGATATTCAACCATAAAAGCACAAGGATAGTAGAGATCAAAATGCACAAAGAAAACACATTTACCCTAAAAATCTCACTTGGGGAAAAACCCAACAACTTTTAACAAATTCCAGTTTATTATTAAATAATTACACTTTAGAAATTCAACCATAAAAGCACAAGGATAGTAGAGACCACAATGCACAAAGAAAACAAATTTACCCTTAAAAAGCCATTTGGGGAAAAACCCAACAACTTTTTCCTTCGATAATTTTTTAATGTAGTTAGTCAACTATGAGATTAAATTGTCTAACAAGTTATGGTCAAACTTGGTCAAAGAACTCTCTACTCAAGTCAAAATTGCACCCTTCAATATTTGACCCTTTTAATGTAGTTAGTCAACTATGAGATTAAATTGTCCAACAAGTTATGGTCAAACTTGGTCAAAGAACTCTCTACTCAAGTCAAAATTGTATTTGACCCTTTTAATGTAGTTAGTCAACTATGAGATTAAATTGTCAAACAAGTTATGGTCAAACTTGGTCAAAGAACTCTCTACTCAAGTCAAAAATTTTCCCTTCAATATTTGACCATTTTTTATTTGCCTAGGTCAAATTTTTGCCTCCCATAATATGCCTAGAATTTGGACATTCCAGAATATGCCACGGGAAAACTTCCTAGAATTCTTGCTTATGTGTGGTTGAATTGTGCCTTGATGAGATCGAATGCTCTTTATATATTGTTCTGCCTTTGCGAATGGGTGTCTCTACACTAGCGCTGACTTGACTTGAGGGACGGTCGACTTGACTAGTTTGAATCTAAAAATTCAAAATTAGAATTTGAAATTCTCCTTCAAATCTAACATGAAGAACATGTCTCATATTAATTCTTCCAAGAACTAATCAATGAAAATGAATACTTTTAATTCAATATTCAAAATTTAAGTGACCATAGCTACACAAATTCGATATTATATATAATATATATATTATATATATATATATATTAATACTATATATATAAAAGAAAAACCAATAGACTTTCATATCAATAACACCATTCTCTAGAGAAGACCTTGTTAATAATATAGTCCATGTATCCCATGTAGCATATGTTATAAAGACATTCCAAAATAATAGAAATTACATATACGTTCACTACAACTTAAAGAGAAATAGTTAGTTTTGATTATGGAAATAAAAACAAAAAGGTCCTCATTCTACAAAAACATACTCATGGAAAGTGGATTTTCCCAGTCGCATGATAATTATCATTGATGAAAGCAGAATAGATGATCTTCTCATGATGTTATCTATGACCAACTTTATATAGAGCATCAACAATTCCATTATGTTCTTGGAAAATATGGGTGAATGTCAACCCACCAAACACACTAATCATCTTCCTAATCCTTTTCATCTAATAGGAAAACATAGGAGGATCAAAGGGAATATTCTCTGCAAGCCATTCAATAATCACTTTGGCGTCACCAAATACATCGGTCAACTTAATGGATAACCATTTAGTGCAATATAATACACCACAGAGTGCAATGATCTCCGTCCTAGCATTGGAGCCCGCCCCAATATTCCAACAAAAATAAAAGTATTGACTAGACTTTAAAACAATGTATGCCCTGCTGTGATATATATTCATATTCACAGCGCTATCGAAAAACCCTTTTGAGTATTTTCACTAGATTTCCATAAGTTTGATGCATCTCAGTGGTCCCTTGTTGGCCATAGATCTAATCATGTTGAAGTATGAACAAATCATAATGCATATTCGCTTTACGTCCAGTGAAATATTTTAAAAATTGTAAGCATCTCTACACCTCAAAATGCCTGACATAAGATAGAAAGTAAGAGATAGATGGTCATTGTAGCCCATTTTATAGTCCTAAATACAAGAATCCACAAATGTTGTATTGCAACCTCAAATATATTTAAAATGTTCAACACTGCAATCCATATGGATACTGCAAATGGACAATTTAGCAATAAGATGTGCCATGCCCTCAAGTGCAACCCTACATAATACACACCTGCCCAGTCCAATAAAACCCTGTGACATAAATTATCTCAGGTTAATATTTATTTCACCTAACCGGCCAACCAAAACATTTTAGCTTTAGAGGAATTTTCCAATCCCAATATTTTCTAAACCACCCGCAATCTATAGGACACTATTGAACATGTGTAATATATCTATACGCCTCCTTTACAAAGATCAGTCCCTATTGAATCTTGCTATCCCATGTGAAAATGTCTTCCTTATCCCTTAATATGATCATACCCTCCATAGATAAGTTTTTTATGTATATGTACCAACACATAACCATTTCCCCAAAAGACCCAAATCTTGAGAGAATACCCAGGATGGATATTGAAGAATAGGATCATATGCCACTTGGATATGATTTAAATAATATATTCCCATATTATGGATATGTCGAATGAGTGTTATGTATGATCACCATTGAATCCTCGAACGAGATATTCCAGCCCAATCTCCAACAGTGTGCCTGATACAATCTCCCATCTTAAGTTCCCAATCAACCCATGTTTAATTTTCATCAAACCATTCCATATGTATGAAACTGAGCAAGGTGCTCGAGCCTCCGCCTTTATCCACTCAACTATCGACATATTCCTTTGATGTATCTCCTTTATAATACGTTTTTAGATGCCATTTTTGCATAATGCATGCCATATGCTCTTCACCCCCAAAGCCCAACTAAAATTCTCAGTATTAATTATACCCTATCCACTGTCCTCTTTCATCTTGGATATATCTTCCAACTAAACCATATGATTTTATTTTTTTACGATGTTGGAACCAACCTAGATAAAATTAGAAATAATAGAATTAATCCACTTGATGATATTGTGAGGCAATAAATATAGATGCATCTAATAAGAAATGATACTCTACAAGACCGAATGAACTGGAATCAACTTGCCACTTAGTGTCCACCACTTTAGAGACCAATTTTATAATCTCCAATCAAAAAATTCAATTAGCCAACCCCAATCCTATTGCCATAATTATTTGATTTCAGATGGAAATCAATGTATTTGAATACCAAATCTATTGGGACTACCTAGACAACAAACATATCAACAATGTTCAACTCCAATGTTGCATCGGTTAAGATAGATTTTACATGGATCGTATAAAATCCAAAGGCATGACCAAAAGAAGAGATAATCTAGTATAAATATTTCCATTCCCCAGCAGAAGCCTTCCCAAGAAATAAGAGATCATCCACAAATATTAAGTGTGTGATGGAAATATTTTTGGTGATCTGCAACCCCAAGAAATAACCTTGGAGATGAGCCTCATAAATCATTATGCTCATCCCATAAATAACTAGTAAAAATAAAAGAGGGGATAAAGAACATCCTTGTCTCAAACCCCTAGATGCCTTGAAAATGCAAGAAGGCGCCCCACTAATCAATACTACAAAGTTTACAAAGGTGATACAAGCCGTAATCCAATTGACTATCTCCACTGAGAGACTAATCTTGTGTAGGATCACTTGTAGAAAACACAATTCAACACATTCATAAGCTTTAATCAGGTCTAATTTTAATAATAAAGCATTCTTCTTTTTCACCTAAATGGAGTTCATAGGTTTATGTGCAATCGACACTACATCTTGTATTTGTCATTTTTTTAAGAACCCAAATTTTTCTGGTGTAATATATTTTGACAGGGTATCCTTTAGCGACATTGCATTAATCTTCGAGATCATTTTGTAGGAAATATTTCACAGTGAAATTCACCTATAATCCATAAAGGATTTTTCCAATGATACTTTAGAAATCAAAGCAATAAACATGGAGTTTATAGCACCAAAAGCAATAAACATGGAGTTTCTAGCACCAAATATCTTACAGAAGACCCTTGATTCGTATATATCTTGTGAAGGGAGATTGAGTGTGCTTTATGCCTACCACTTCATATTGCTCCATGAGTTGAGATTCAAGGTATAATCGCCTCTCCCTCAAAGACTTAATGTTCCCCAATTCATCCTACAGTTAATCATGGAGATGAGTCAGTTGAGGGAAGGAAAGCACTAACACTTAGCACACCGTGGCCTCATGAAGTTAATTGTGATGGATGTTTTGAGCCACTTAAGGAACCTTGTTCTATGGACTAAATTTGTGGACATGGATAGGGAAAATTTCATAAAACCCCAAGCCATCACACCTCGAGAAATCCCAGCCTCTAGCACTGATGGTAAAGAAGGAAAAATAGAGGAAGAAGAAGGAGAAAAAAGAGAGGAAGAGGTAGCAAAAATAAAAGAAGAGGAAAGAAAAAAAGAGGAAGAGGAGGAAACAGAGACAGAGGAAAGAGAATCATAAATTAAACGAGAAGAGGGGAAGAAACAAGTAGAAGGAAAAGTAAGCCCTAAGTATACTTCTAAACCCCAAGAAGTAGAGAAAAAACCACATCAAACAAGTCTATATCTAGGGGACATTGAACAAGAAGAAGATGAAACATTGGCTACATTGGGAACACCTTTCAAGCCCAATAGTTGAAACCAAGACAAGGTCCCCTGTATTTCAGAACCAAGAAAAGCACCAGAATTAGACAAGGGAAATCACAAACTCCCATAAGGGACACTGTCATTATTGATGAATGATTAAGTAAAAAGGAAGAAGTAGGACCCAGTAAGGGAAATATTGAGGAGGTCACTTCTCCTAAAACCAAAACCAAGTCACATGTAGCATATGTGGGTAGGCCCACCACTAGGTCAGTGACCTTCAAGAAACCTAGGATACAATTTACCTTTTAGCAAGCAGAAGAAGGGAAGCTATATGAGAGATAGGGTTTGCTACAAGAGAGGAAGAGTTTGCTATAGGAGGAACATGGGAAGCTATAGGAGTAGAAAAATGAGCTACAAAAATAAGAAGCCACTTGAAAGTCAGTTGGAAAGGACCTCCAAGAGCTCCAGGAGCCTGATCCACAGCCTAGCTTGGGGTCCTACTACAATTTATTGGAGGAAGGATTATCCCTGGAAATTGTGCAATCCCACTACTCTATGCGCTGTAGAGAGAGAGGCAGAACCCGTAGGTGGATGCAAATTTCCAAATCCAAGAATGTGGAATATGTGTCCCTCATGGAGGAGAAAGTCATTGAAATGAGAAAGGAATTGAGTGATTTGAGACAAAGGGAGTCTATTATGAAGGAGTAGCTACAAGCATAAAAAATAAGGTTGAGAGAGAGGTTGCATGAGAAATAAACACAACTTTCCACCATGCTGAGTCTCTCTATGGAAGCCCTACAATGTAGGATGTATATTTTTACTTGTAGATTCAACAACTTATGTGATATGCTAAAATAAAAGACAATAATGTAATCTATTTATCAGCAAAAACCAAAACTTATTGATGAAAACACTAAGAAGAAAAGGAAGAATTTCAGTCGCACATAACACAATATTTTTCTGGGGAAAGCAACTACTCAAAACCTCGAATATCTATATTGCATTAAGGAGAATATTTGAGAAGAAAATAAAATACTTTTTCAACCCGAACAATCCCTACACAAGTACAGTCTATCTCTCTCCTTCACCAACTATCTCAAGCCAACACTTAGCTAATTTTGTTGTTTGGCAATCCCTAGCTTCCTTGCGCAATTCCCAAGAGAACTAGCCCATATTTAATTGGGAAAATTCCTCACCACAACTCTGCAATCCATCATAGGCCTTCTATTGGTTGCATGAACCATATGTACAACTCAGAAAATTATACAACTGATAGTATGTTTTCCCTATACTCTAATCTCAACTGGGTCTTCCTCTGAACTAGCATGCATGAGTTATTTATGAGTGAATCTTCAGTTAACAAGTGGATCAGTAAAGCTGCAATAAAGTTGATCCCCACTACAAGACCTCCTACTAGTTCCTCCAACTGTTTGAACTAGTTTAACTGAATTTAACTCAGTTAAACTGAATTAAATAATTACAACTCAAAAGAACTCAACTTATGCCCCGAAAATTTAGGAATCAATTCTACATGGCTCAAGATAGAATTCAAACTCGAACTTATTGAGCCAACTAAGTCAAATTAACATAGTTAACTATTACAAGTTGCTATGAGAATAGAATTTAGATTTAATTCAAGGACAAATTAAATTAGGATTTCTTGTTGCTATTTTTAACACTCCTCAACAAGAAAGGGATTATCTGCTACCCCAATTCTGCCTCCGTGAAACTCAAATTTTCATCTTGACAATGCCTTTGTCAAAATATATGCATCTTGCTTCTCTGTGGGAATGTACTCCAACAACATGATTCTCCCCTACACACAATCTCGAAGGTGATGATACTAGATATCAATATGCTTGGACTGGTCATGAAAAACCGGATTCTCAGAGAGTTTAATACAACTTTGATTGTCACAATAAATCAATGTTGGATCCTTCTGTTGACAAAACAAACCAACTAGAATCTTCCTCATCTAGATAGCCTCACAATATGCTTGATTGACATCCATGTACTTTTCTTCTGCTGAACTGAGTGCAATTGATATTTGTTTCTTCTTGTACCAAGAAACAATTTCTGACCCAATACTCAAGATCCCACCTGATGTGCTCTTCATGTCGGATGGACTCCCTACCCAATCTGCATCAGTGAAGCCTTAAAGCTTCACTCCCTCTATCCATCTCTACTAAAGACCAAACTGAGTGGTGCCTTTGAGGTATCTGAATCTCTACTCTCTCGCTCATTAGAGCCATGTAGCTAGTGTTCCTCTCTGGTGACCTCCTCTGTGTGCGCTGTAAATTGGTGGAGTTGTGAAGCTGCACTGAAGTTGATCCCTACTACTAGACCTCCTACTAGTTCCTTCAACTCTTTGAACTAGTTTAATTGAATTTAAATCAGTTAATCTGAATTAAATAATTACAACTCAAAAGAACTCAACTTGGACCCCTCAAACTTAGGAATCACTCTACATGACTCTAGATAGACTTCCAACTCAAATTTTTTGAGCCAACTAAGTCAAATTAACTTATTTAACTATTTTCTATGAAAATAGAATTTCGATTTAATTCCTAACTTAAGTCAAGGACAAATTAAATTAGGATTTCTTGTTGTTATTTTTAACATAGGAAACCATCAAAATCTTATGCTCACTTTCTCAAATAACATTGGTTGCAGCTCCAAATAAAAACTATAACACAATATGGGTCTCTTCCTTTTCAGGACTTCAAACAGCTTATCAAGTTTTGCAAACAAACTAGTATGGAAGGCTCAATAAACTACCTAGTATGGAATACTAGTTTGTCTGCAAAACTTGTGGATATCTAGCGCAGATACTCGGAAGGGTTTTTCGACAGCGTTGCGAATATGAATATATGTCGCAGTGGTGCATACATTATTTTAAAGTCTAGTCAATACTTTTATTTTTATTGGAATAGCGGAGCGGGCTCCAACACCAAGGTGGAGATCATTGCACTCTGGGGTGTATTATATTGCACTAAATGGTTATCCATTAAGGTGATTGATGTATTTGGTGTCTCCAAAGCGATTATTGAATGGGATGTGGAGAAGATTTCATTTGATTCTCCTATGTTTTCCTATTGGATGAAAATGATTAGGAACATGATTGGCTTGTTTGGTGGATTGACATTCACCCATGTTTTCCAAGAACATAATGGAATTGTTGATGCTCTATCTAAATTTGGCCATAGA
Source organism: Pinus taeda (assembly GCA_000404065.3). Taxonomy (NCBI): domain Eukaryota; kingdom Viridiplantae; phylum Streptophyta; class Pinopsida; order Pinales; family Pinaceae; genus Pinus; species Pinus taeda. The sequence goes on from APFE030781368.1 coordinate 153,946, forward strand.
TATCATCCTGAGAAGATCATCTACTCTGCCTTCATCAATGACAATTATCATGCGACCAGGAAAATCCACTTTTTGTGAGTACGTTTTTGCAGAATGAGGATCTTTTTGTTTTTATTTCCATAATCAGAACTAAAAAACTTCTCTTTAAGTTGTAGTGAACATATATGTAATTTCTATTGTTTTGGAATGTCTTTATAACATATGCTACATGGGATACAAGGACTATATTATTCACAAGGTCTTCTCTAGAGAATGGTGTTATTGATATGAAAGTCTATTGGTTATTTTACATATATATTGAATTTGTGTAGCCATGGTCACTTAAATTTTGAATATTGAATTATAAATATTCATTTTCATTGATTAGTCCATTGAAGAATTAACATGAGACATGTTCTACATGTTAGATTTAAAAGGAAATTTCAAAATTCAAATTTGAAGTTTTAGCTTCAAACTAGTCAAGCCGACCCTCCCTCAAGTCAAGTCGGCCCAATGTAGAGACACCCATTCACAAAGGCAAAACAATATATAAAGAGCATTCAACCTCATCAAGGTAGTTTTCAGGTGCCATATTCTAGGGAGGCCAAATTCTAGGCATATTATGGGAGGCCCAAATTCTAGGCATATTATGGGAGGCCCAAATTCAGCCTAGGCAAGTAAAAAGGGGTCAAATATTGAAAGGCAAAAGTTTGACTTGACTATAGAGAATTCTTTGACCAAGTTTGACCATAGCTTGTTGGACAATTTAATCTCATAGTTGACTAACTACATTAAATGTTGTTGGCTTTTTCCCCAAGTGAGATTTTTTAAGGTAAATGTGTTTTCTTTGTGCATTGTGATCTCTACTATCCTTGTGCTTTTATGGTTGAATTTCTAAAGTGTAATTGTTTTATAATAAATTGGAATTTGTTAAAAAAAAAGTCTACATCATAATACTTTTGCATTCTAATGTCATACAAAAATAAATCATAATCTTATTTTCTACAACTTACATGGAACAGCTACTTCATGCATATTTTGGATTTAGGGACTGAAATTCTACATCAACTACTTTTTTTTGGAAAAAAAGAATGACAATTTTTATTTCAAAGATAAGAAAATCAGATGTTGAATATACTCATTACTACATTTGATTATAGATTTTTGATATTTCACTATATATATATATTATATATATATATATATATATATATATATATATATATATATATATATATATATTATATATATATATATATATATATATAATATATATATATATATATATATATATATATATATATATATATATATATATATTATATATATATATATATATATAAAGTTAATGAAATTTGTAGCAATTTGTAAATTTTTACTGGTTATTGTTATTATTTTATTTTATTTTATTTTTTCTTTGCCCTTCACACATTTCACTTAATTGATATTTTAAGAAAAGCATTAGTTAAGAGACATTTAATACATCTCTTAATAAACATTCAACGTTTATAATCACAATTTTAGCCATTAGTTTAATTTAACTTTTTCCCTTGACAAATTTCACTTAATTGATATTTTAAGAAAAACACTAGTTAAGAAACAATTAATACTTCTCTTAATCAATATTGAGTGTCTATAATCACAATTTTAGTGTGCTAATATGATTTCACCTATTAATAGATGTTTATGGAATTTTTTTTGGACAATTTGTAAATATTTTTAACATGTGCGTTGAAAAAGTTCATTTCCATAATCCATTCACATCATTCAATGTCTATAATCAAAATTTTAGTGTGTTAATATGATTTCACACCTATTGATAGATGTTTATGGAATTTTTTTTTTGGACAATGAGTAAATACTTTTAACATGTGCGTTGACAAATTTCATTCCATGTTTTAAAATCCATTCACATGAAAGAAAGCAATAATATAATACTATAGGTAAATTTTGTTACCCATAGTTGAAATTTTAAGTGGTTTAAAGTTGTAAATATCATTTAAATTCAGAATTTGTGAAATTCTTTGACTATATTCTTAATGTGTTTCAATCTTTGGTGAAATAGAAAATAATGTCAGATAACCCAAATTAAAATGTGGATGCTTCTCACTACTTGAGTCATACATAGAATGTAATTAAAGAAACATTGACTCTCACATTGAATGTTAATATTGTTGAATGTAATTATTTCGCACATAAAATCTATTGTGAAAAAGCAATAACCTTTCTCTGTCATTAAAAAACCCATATCAAAGTGTTGATGCTTCTCACTGCTTGAGTCCTACAAAGAATGTAATTAAAAAAACATTGACTCTCACCATGGATGCAAATATTGTTGAATGTAATTATTTTGCACGTAGAAATTATTGAGAAAAATCAATAACCGTACTTTTTTGTGTTAAAGAGAAAGCACATAATGTTGACATTATCTATTTCAAATATTTATTTTTACTAATCTTGATAAATTTTTTTTGTCAAAAAAATATATTCAATATTTTAGTTGAAAAATGAACTGGTTAAGTGTTTGCATCACTATCTTAATTGAAAATGGAATACATTCTTTACCTCAAAAACCAACATACACACTATATCCATCACTAGATCAACGAAGAATTGTCAAAGCTACCAAAAAATTGAACTAGCGAAACAAGAGTAGAGACCAAAGTAACACTCATTACACTTTTAGAAAATATAGTTGCATTCTCTTCAAGAGATTATTCCTCTAATAGAAAATTCTTTTCTAACTAATTTATAAGAAAACTAATTATATATACCATGTATAAAATCTTAAAACAAAAATAACTATATAACTAAAACTCAATGTGATTCACCATCTACTCAAGTAAAAATAATGTAACTAAATATTAGGAAAAAATTCAAGATAAAAAGGACATTTAATCTAATAATAAAAAATAAATAAATGGATTGGAAATTTGAGCTTCACCATCTACTCAAGTAAAAACAATGTGACTAAATATGAGGAGAAAATTCACAATAGAAAAGACTAATTATAGTTTGTTTATCTCAACTTCTCGTTCCTCCAAGGAGACTCTGCTCTCATCATCAAGAATCTTCCAAAAGTCTTGAAACTGATTACCCGGAATGATATTTTGTATTAACCATTGTTCCATGGTCAATTTGGAACTATAAGCATTACCGATGGATGAAAGATCGGAAGCCATTAAACAACAGGAATGTTGGGGATTTTTCTGGGAAAATCTCAAAAAACAAACATAAATTCATACACAGAGACAATGCTCTGTTTTCACTCCACAGGAATTTTAATCACAGCGAAAACAAAAAAAAGGATTATGAGCACACAGAACAGTGTATACACACCAAGGATTTATATTAAAAAAGAAATGCATTTACATATTTTAAACTTCCTCTCTCACAGAGGGATTCACCGCTTGCATTTCACCAAAAAAAATTACACAGGAGTTTTTTCTCACGCTCCTGCGTGACTCCAAAAATACATGTCCAGAACATTTCTTTTTGCACTGCTGTGCTATTATCTCATTACAATCCATTACATTTACCAAAAATTACATTCACATATGACAAAACAGAGAGAGGACTTACATCGCCATACTTCCGTAAAAAAGGAGACAGTAAGAATTAAATGATTTTACTGATATTTTCTATGCCCATACTCCCACTCAGGAAGAATTAAAACTTCACCAAAAACTTACCAACCACAGTAAATAGCATTTACTGTCTTACTGAGATAAACGGCGGTAAGAAGACTTTCACTTCACGTCAAAATCATTTCCCAGGCTTTTACTTCATCCATTATCCAACATGCTTCTTTTACTTCATCCATTATCCAACATGCTTTTGGAACTCTTATCGGGTCGGGACTTCATCCCATGACACAACTTATGTGCACCGATGGTTTCCCCCGATACCGAAATCCCGATCACACATGGCCCGATACCTCCGATATATATATTTTAATATATGCATAATAACATAAAAAATATGAAACAAGCCACTCACGGACCCGAAATGACTTTAAACAAAATGATGAATACCCATCGGGTCCGGGATATCGGGACTCAACTTATCGCATGAAAAAGGCTCCCACTTGGTTTTCCCGATACCGAAATATTTGTGGACCCGATAATTTATCACAAGGAATTAATTCCATCGTCGGGTCCGGCCCATCGGTAATAATAAAACTTTAGCTGCTATTTCGCCGATCCGATATCGGCGAT
>APFE030781372.1:3456-71028 GCA_000404065.3 Pinus taeda
AAGGTGCGAAGCCGCCAGAGAAGTCGCATGCATTCAAGTAGAGATAATGATGCTTTGGGGGCGTATTTCTGCTCAATTTGAATACCCAGGCTGCAAGCAAAAAATTGCAAAATAAGTAATAATATTCATTTCCTTATCATTTCAATTTTGTTGGTTTGTATGTGATTTTGATTTTGTTTTATGTTTTATTTTTGTGTGTTTTTTTTAAATTTTATATATATTGGAATAGATTAGTTAGTGGTTTTATTTCTGTTTAAATTGGTTATTTGTTTTATTTGTGTTTAAATTTAAGTGTTATTTATACACCTGTAGTGTAGGAAGATACAAGCAATATGAAAGCAAGTCTTATTATTAATTTCGGCCTCCGAGTTTTAGTGTTTGGAATGGATGTGGCAGTAATCTCATCCGTGTTCAAATCTCTAGAGGCTTCACCCATACTCCCCTAGTGTAAAAGGATACAAGCAATATGAAAGCAAGTCTCATCATCAACTCTTACCTCTAAAGTTTTGGTTTTTAATTTGCAAGTAATTCTGCTAATGTTGTTCATATAATTCAAGAAGATATAATTTAACTTGTCTAATAAAAATTGAATATAGTTCTGAAAAAATGTACTCACTCAATAATCCAAACGATAAATCCTAAACATATTAATCTTTAAATACTAATAATTTTCAACTAAATTTAATTAAACTCATATTAAAATTATAAATCCATAACATATTTTTTAAATATTATTACCTTTTAACTAAATTTCGTTAAACTCATTTCTTAACTTTTTAAATGATATTGCTATAATAAATATTCATATTGATTAATTATTTAATTATACTATATAGAAATTTAATTAGAAAATTATATATAATATATATAGTATATATATATAAATATCATTTTGATGTAATTTTTTATTAATATTAAATAATTAAATAAATTATATAATTCTATTTTTTTAATGTTTTAGATTACTCCCATATAAAAATCTCTTAAAATCAATACAATGAATTTAAAAAATCTAATAAAATCAATACAATAAATTTTAAGTTTGATAAAAACAAAGATATTAAAATAACTAAATGGGTTTATTATATATGCATGTATCCCGTTAAAATCAATGTAATAATTTTAAATTTGATTGAAACGGGGATATTATGATAACTTAATTGGTTTGTTTAAACATAATGGAAAAGTTTTGCTATGACATGAGTTATCCCTTGTTCCAATTGTATCCTTAATCATCACTTAGTCCTTTTGCAAGAATTTAACACCTCAATTCCTTATTATATGTTTTTAATATTAACTTTGTGTTTATGTTTTAATTTTTTAAGTTTGATAGTAACAAAGATATTAAATAAGTAAATGGATTTATTATGCATGTGAGATCTCTTTAAAATCAATTTAATGAATTTTAAATTTGATTGAAACATAGATATTAGAATAACTTAATTGGTATAGTGAAAAAGCTTTCCTATGATCTCTGGTTCCAATTGTATCCTTAATCATCGACCGAGTCCTTTTGCAAGAATTTAACACCTCAATTCCTTATTATATGTTTTTAATATTAACTTTGGGTTTATGTTTAATTTTAATTTCATAGAAGCAAAGATACTAAAATAACTAAATGGGTTTATTATGCATGTGATATCTGTTTAAAATCAATTTAATGAATTTCAAATTTGATTCGAACGATAACTTAATTGGTTTATTTAAACATAGTGAAAAATCTTTCTTTTGACTTGAGTGATTCGTTGTTCTAATAATTAGAGAATTAGAGAGATGGATAGGAATAAATTATTTTTTATTGATTAAATTGTTTGGGCAATCAATATATTATATAGGCATATATAGACAATCTCTAGGACAATCCAGATTCAAATAATTCAGATCACTGGCTCACAACACAAACTACGAAGACACAACTCATGATAGATAGACTCAAACACTAAATACAAGGACATAGCTCATCAACTCTATCTAGACTCACCATTTCGACATTATTCCAACATCCTCCTTTAATGGAGAAATGGATTTTTAATAATTCCTAGTTGTTGTCTACATATTTCAAAGTTCATCTTTCCAAGAGTTTTGGTAAAGATGTCATCTACATTCTCACTTGTATTACAGCTAAGACTAAATCAATCTACTTTGATTGTATCTTTTCCCTTACAAAATAATGCTAGACTTCAATATGTTTCGTTCTTGCATGATAAACTGGATTATTTGCCAACTTAATGGAACTCTAGTTGCCGCATTTGATACTTGTTGGTCCCCTTTGTTTTCTTGCAACATCTTCAAGAATTCTTCTTAACCAAATAGCTTCACAAGTTGCATTGGTCAAGGCTTCGTATTATGCTTTTGTGGATAACAAAGAAACAATTGGTTGTTTCTTGTTAGTACTCCATGATATGGTCCACAAACCTAAATTGAATGCATATCGAGAGTTTGATGTTCTATCATCAGGATTTCCAACCCAATCTGAACAAGAAAAACCTGCCAACTCAACATCAAATTCATCATTATACAAAATACCAAAATAAAGTGTTCCCTTAAGATATTGGAAGCCTTTCTTTACTGATTTCCAATCAATTTCACAAGGCTTAGCTATAAACTGACTAAGGATGCTAATAGAATATGCTATATTTGGTCTGGTAGCGGTAAGGTTGATCCGAACTTAAACAAAAATGCAACAACTTACAGATATAATCATAACACAAAGATTCATCAAAAAAACATTTCATTTCATTAATAGAAAAATATTGAAGTATGCTTAAAAATAGAATGGAAATAAGACATCTCGGACGATGATAGCTTATCTTTGAGAAGAGATGTGGCAGCTACATGCCTCTGAACTGTGTTAAAATGAGGCTCAAGGGCCTATTTATTATTGGAAAACATGAGAAAACCTTGAACAACAAAAACCCCACGGGGGCTTCACTTAATGAATCTCTGACATAGCACGTGTGTTCATGGCATACTAAACAATACCCTCAATTTGACTACATATTGGAAAATACCTCTAAAATTCACTTTATTTAACCCCCTACCAATACAAACCTAATGTTGGGTGCGGGATTCCCCAATGCAAGTTTTGTGGCTTAAAGCCCAAGTTTTGACTAAGTCTGATGTAAAGACTCCGCGATTTGTGGGCGTAAAGCGCGAAGTTGTAATTGAGTCATAGGGTTGCCTGCCCTTACTTTTGTAATGTAGTGTCGGCTTGAGAATTATACCCATGGTCCGCGGACCATGGGATTGTATAAATAGAGCGAGGCTCTAAGTTGTAAAGAGACATCTAAGACATAAAAACAATCTAAGAGAAGATGAAGCATTGAGTGTAAGTTGAAGTGTAAAGTTGAGTCTTTGGGTTGTAGAGTAGAATAAGGCTTTGCAGCTGAGTGCACAAAGGCCTAGTAGTTTGCAGCTCAGTGTGCGAACCCCTGCAGTTGAGTGCGCAGGGCAAGTTGAGTCTATAACCGTTGGATAAAATAATAAAGAGAAGTTTCTTATCATTCTATGTGTCGTTTTCATGTTTTTTGCATTGAAGTATATTGGGTATGAATTGCAAGTTTACTATTTATTTGCTACATGAACTTATATAAATGTGTTGAATAAGCAAATATAAGATAAGTATCTGTTTACGCGAAGTTAACTAACAATCATAAGAAGATAAGTAAGATCCGCAGTGTAACTTACGGAAAGAGCGGAGATCGTTGCCTTAGTAGTGGGAAATCACTTCAGCCCCTGATTAGGACTGCGCGAAGGTGATTATAATAGGGCGTGAAGGCCTTGCAGGACAAGAGAGTACACGAAGTGATCTGTGCGAAGTCATTCCTAGTTGGACTAAGTTGACCCCTCAAACGTCTCAAATAAGCATGGGAATCAATGCTAGAAATCAAGAACATCTTATTATTGTTGCTGCAAATACAAGTACATATGATGGAATTCATCAAATCCCACTAGTGGTACATGGGTTGCTCATACCATTTCCCAATGAAAATCCCTAGCCTCACTGTGGCTCCTACTAGCTGCCAAGAGCTGAGTGTCTCTAGTTCTTAAGCACAAATCATCTATCTAGTTGTAGCCCCAAATCAAGTGCTAAAGTCCCTCACAATATCTCATGAGGGTATATTTATAAAAAATAAGGGGGTGACCTAACCCTCATCCACCCTCATGACTCTTGAGTTCCCTCACCGCTCCCTCTCTTCCAGTGAGTTTTACATCCTTGAATCATCTTCAATAGAGTTGTTGGTATTATAACAAGAAAGATTACACATTGATAAAAGAGATATCGTGAGGAGGATGATGTGACACCTTCCACGGTAAATGTGCATATAAACAACATAATAGGAAGAGAAGTACAATAAACGTATCAGCCATCAAAATCCATATATACATCAATACATTTTCACATGAAAATCAAGGGAATTTCTTTTTTAATTAATAAATGCAATGAACCAACCGATGATGGGACTACCACGTTCCACCCGACCATAGATTGGCTGAGCCAAGTCTCTCTTCATCCAATCACCCTCATGCCATATTCCAAGCATGAATGTGGGATCCCAAAGAACACATCAATCAAAACTCATTCAGGGCTTCTAGAGGCCACCCACCTCAACCCATCAAATAGTGATTCCACCTCACGGTTGGACATCACCAAAACCATAATTAGATTGGTCTCCATCCAAGCCTTTCAGAGCTTCCAAAGCATTTTTCCAACCAAGGCTTCCAGAACTAGTAACTCAACCCATAACTTATACGAGGCTTCTAGAGCATTTTTCCAACCAAGGCTTCCAGACTAGTATATCAACCCACAACTTATACAGGGCTTCTAGAGTGTTTTTCCAACCAAGGCTTCCAGGACTAGTAACTCAACCCACCAAGGGCTTCCAGAGCGTTTGTCCAACCAAGGCTTCCAAGACTAGTACTTAACCCAAGTTGTTACACAACTTCTAGAGCATTTGTTTAAGTAGGGCTTATAGGACTAGTAACTCAACCCAAGCTGTTACCGGGCTTCCAAAGTGTTTGTTCAACCATAGATTCTAGAAATAATAACTCAACCCAAGCTAAGGAAACATGAGAACCAACAAAAACAAAGAAATGAAAGTAAACCCACAATCACCATGGCTATTCAGGAAATTGCAAGGCTAGGCAATCCACTGTCAACCCCAGACATCCTCCATGCCAATGATAGATCATAACTAAGAAACCACATGCATGTGTCATGCATGCCAAAACTAGTGAAGAAATCATACTTGCAACTCGATACCTGCAAGTAATCTGATGTAGTTGCTGATGTCGATTCCCTCTTGTGCATTCCTTCTCTTCCTTTGCATTATTCCTCCAATAATCCCAATATGCCACACCCTCCAATAGTGCTCCAAGAAAACTTTAAGTATCCAAGAGTATCAGAGAGAGAGAGAGAATAATGAGAGAGCTCCAAAACTGAACTGACAAAAGGTTCAAACTAAAAGGAAGAAGCTTCCCAACTTATCCTCATAATCCTGTTTATGAATGAGACCTCTATTTTCTTTATTTTCAATTATTTTCCTTCATCTTCCTCCTCACATGCAACCTATGACCTATCACCTCCTATTTCTCCTAATTTCCATTATTTTCATAAATAAATGTGCCAAAATACCTTTTTGCCTCTTTAATGCCTTAGCCATTGCCTTTGCCAGTTTCCTTAACCATAAAAAACCAAATGAACACCCACTAGGATGTCCTACCACCATTCAACTTGGAATACGTGTCCCATCATCTGTGGTATATATATATTTTTACATGGAATTTTCACAAGCGCTGTTACAGAACCCTCCCCCTTGGGGGAATTGATAGAACCTTAGCCGCTAATACCCACATTATGCAAATAAAATCGCATATCATATACATGTCCCGAGATTAATCACCTGATCCGTGGTGAAAACCTTCATAATTCAAGGTTTAAGGCCCCTTAATTAAACTTTATGCGAAATTACTACATCTGATGAAACCCCACTTTATTAAAGGTTAATTCTTTAAGCGAAAATATATTCACGTTTCCTCTTAACCCTTATAACTCAACCCTTCATCATCCTTTGGTTAACTCTTATTAATCGTGCATATCAACCTTACCATAGTCTTCAGCCTTTGGTTAAACCCAACTTAAACCATAATATCTTTACTATGCTTATTTCTATTATTTCCCATATAATAGAAATATTACATAAACCCACACTTAAAAATTACCTTTTTTCCTTTCCACAAACCTTTGCACATTTACTGATACTCAACCTTTCGCTTCATATCTACACCGTTGATTTCTTCCTTCCGATCAACGGCTATCGCACGATCTCCATTTTTCACCCATCCTGCCGGAACTCAAAGAAGTCCTAATTATTTTAAATAACCCATTGGGTCCGCCCGACATGTTAACCCACACACTTATATGCGTACGATTACCATCCCATCCATCAACCATTGAACGGTCACGATTATCAGAACTCAACAAGGTTTTAAGCCCATTGAATAAAACCTCATCGCGTCTGTTTTCTGGATTAAACCTTGTTCTTTTCCCGACATGATATTTGTTCGATCAATCACCCAATGGATGGCTATGATCTACTCGAACTTCAACTGGATTAAGTCACGGTTCATAACTTTCTCAAGTCCAGAATTGAAAGACTGCTTACGGCTTTGAGATCGTGCAAGAAACAACTTCCCGCCTATGAAAACCACCTTTCCATTTTGATTAACACCCATGCATCTTCACCACGTGATGATCATGGATCTCTTTCCATCGGACGACTACGATATTTTCTCCACCATTCCTCGTTTGCCGTTATTATTCATTGATCTAGACGATCCAACGGTTTCCACTATGCTAGTCAATCGACCCCAATCTCAATGTAACTTTCCTCCATTCACTTATTGGTGGAATTGCGTTAAACACACATTTATCTTTGCGCTCTATCCTTCTTGATTTCGTTTGCACACACATATCTTATGCAACAACACTTCGTTTATAAATAATTACAATCTAGTCACATATGTACTCTATACAGGGTTGAAATCGAATTTTTCTATTCGTAAACAAGTATTTACACTAGTTCTTCTCTCAAGCCTGATTTCCAATATCAGTGGCCTCTGTTTCCCTATCTTCCCGTAGGCTTACAATCAAGTTCTATCTAATCTCTGAATTCTAATTCACACTCTACCTAACTAACTCTTCCTAAAGGCCTACATTTATACAAAAGATTTTATGAACCAATTCTGGTTCATATCCTTAATAATTTTAACTAAATCCTAAGAATCCTCTCAATCCCAGAAATTATGAACTAATTCCTAAATTAAGATATACAATTAATTTCCAATCTATCAACCCCTATGAACTCTCAACTATCCTAATTCTCTCATGTTCCTCTTCATTCAAGAACATTTACAATATGCTTCTCAATATTTAATTAGATCCTATTCTCATAAAATCACTCAAAAACATTAAAATTACATCAATTTGATATAGGAAACCAACTTCCTTAAAACACAAGACCCCCTATGTCTACTAAAATACAATGATATTTCTGAGCCGAATGCTACTGCATCAGACTCCCAAGGTTGAAAATATTCATGATCTCCTGATCATGTGTTCTTATGTGTTAATAAACAAAAACCTCTAGGGTCCCAAACTTTAGTTTGTAACTGCCCAAATGCCTTGCACCTTTGTTGTTGTTGTATATATGTTGTCTTCTAGTTCATCTTCCTCTCTTCAATCAATTTCAAATTTTGATTGATCACTCCTCTTGCTGCCATTTTCCTCAACCTAGACTATTTCATCATCAACTGCCATAATTCTTCAATCTCCATCTCCAACACATCCTTGAGCTGGTAACAAATCTTGCTTTTATTACTCTACCTCTTGTTTTTGTACTCTGTCCACTCATCTTTAACCTGTTGTTTACTTTCTTCAGCTTTTTCTACTTCAACTTCTGCCATTACTCTTGAGATTTCTCCCCCTTGGTTGTCCTCATGAGACAACATAGTCTCATTCTCCATCAGAATGCAATTCTGATCTTGCCTCTTTGAAATGTCTTTGTACATTTCCCTCATCTTCATGTCAACTTCAAGTGACTGCCTATCACTTGATTCTCCTTTATCCATATCACAATCTCTATGTTTAACTTCATCTCTTTGTTCTTCATGCTGAATTTGTCCTCTATTAAGCAGTGCATCTATATACGTCTTGTGTACCAGTTCAAAGTTGTCTTCTTCTAAGAAGTATTCATCATCATATATGGGCTTACAATCTTCAATTTCTATGATACCTGTAGAAGATTTTCCATCTTTATCTACTTCAAAACCTGCCTGCTTACACCAATCATGAGAAACATGATATCTTTTTATGAGCATCAATTCTAATTTATCATTACACATGAGACATTTATTAGGCTTCTCATCTTCCTTAACATGTATAATAGTTTGCAATAACTATTCTTCATTTTCAAAATCTGCAACCACACACAAAATGTCAGAAATAAAAATATTAGGCCTGTCAGCCTTACTTATCATCATATCCATTTGTTGATCTGAACTCTTCAAAGAGCTCATGAGACTTCCTGCAAGTCTCTCTTCCTCCACATTCTCCAAACAACTTATAAGATCCTCAATATATCTCTTCTCAACATCATCTGCGTCAATGATGTCTTCCTGCTCTTGTCCATTGTAGTGAACTTCTTCATTCTCATTCGATTCTGATTTTACAACCTAAAACACTTACTCTTTGGTTTTCTAGCCTTTTCTCTAAAATACTTAACTCATGCCATCAATTTTCCATCTCACTTGGGATTCCTCCTAAAAACTCTTTACAATCCTCACTATATTCTTCTTTGTCACAAGTATAATTTCTTGGTGACACTACTTCTTCATTCTCGATCAGAATAAAATTCTAACCCTCCATCTCTGTGATAGTTTCAGATGTCTTTCCATCGCTCTTCCTTTGGCCATCTAAGAAAATCAATTTCTCTTTGCCCTTACCAATAAAAAATTCTTTATCATAAGATATAAGTGTCTCATCTCTACTGTAGATATTTCCTGTACTAAGCAAGGAGTTTGTGAACTCCTTCTGTTGTAATAACTCAACTTGATCTTCATTTGAAAGACAATCATCATCATACTTTGCTTGGCAACTTTCAGCTTCACTCAAGACAGTTCCATAGGATGGTTTGTCTTCTGCAATACTTGCATTCACACAGAACTTGTCAGTTTTAAAACCACCAGACCTCATGATCTCACTTGATGATTCAGTCACCAAGTCCTCCTACTGTTCCAAGTCCCTTACATGACTCAGAAATATTTTGATGGTCTTCTCTTCAATCTCATCAAGTCCTTCACTTGGTTTCTTGATATCCTTCCCTACTTCTTCTTACTTTTGGCCATCATCATGAGTCAAAATTCCTCTGCTTTCAGTCTTTGCAATATGTTGAAAAGTAAAACTTTTTCCCAACTGCGTACAGGCATTTACATGAGCCCTATCTATTTCATCCTCTTTCAGAATAGAATTTAGATTATGCCTATCTTCTTCCTCCTTTATGACAACATCAAAAAATTGTCCTTTTTCACATGTTTCACTTACAAACATACACAAATTATCATATTTAAAATCATGTGTTCTTTTGGTCTCACTTGAAGTTTCAGTCTTCAAGTCTTCATCTCCACCCAAAACTTCACCGTGTTCTGCTTCACAAATGGAAAATTCCATTTCCAACTCAGCTTCTTTGAGTTCTTCCACCAACCACTTCACTTGCCTTTGATGTAGCCTTCTCTGTAACTTAGGCCATATCATTGCCTTTTTTCTCAAGACCCAACCTTGTCTTTGGTTTTCCTCTAGTATCATCCTTAATACATTGAGTTGTTCTTTTAACTCAACAATCTCCTTGTCAATATCCTCTTGACTCATCCTCTTTCCATTTTCCTTGGCATCCTCCTTCCTCAACTTTTCTTCTGTTGTGGTCTTCGTTAGAACCTCTGCTATGACTATTAGTAGTCATCTTCTTCTCCGTCTCTATGTTGAAAATAACAACAAGAAATGCTAAATATAGAAGTGCTAAATTCAGTACTGCTATAAATAAAATTTCAGGATACCTTCCTATTTTAGTTAGTCCCTGAACTAAAATAAAGAAGTAAAATTCAAATTTGATCGTAGCAGTTGTTTGTAAAATAATTAATTAATTCACCATGAGTTAATTAGTTGTAGAAAATCAAACATGAAGTCTATGTGGGGACATGCAACAGTTTCTCCATTGATTGAGGAATTTATCCATCAGTTAAAGAGATAAGGATGCGTTGTAATATTGAGTTGTAATTAGTTGGCTTATTTAACTGATTCAAGTCCAGTTAGATTAATTCAAACAGTTTGTTGAATTAATTGTGAATTCCATTAGTTAATGCATGCATGCATGTAACCGCTACACTTCAGATAACTGAATATTCTCTCATAAATAACTCATGCATGTCAGTTCAGACAGAGACCCTGTTGAGATCAGATGGAGGGACAATGTACTATCAATTGTATGAATATTCCATTGTGAATATCTCTTGCATGCAGAAGGAATTCTTTCCTTGAGGATTGCGCAGTTACTTCTTCAGTTTTTGTGAGTGTGATGAGGCCAATTCACACATGTGGCATCACTGGACCCCAAGAAAAACTACGCAAGGAAATAGGAGGCTTGGAGGGCTTGAGGAGGACATATATTGTGTCTATTCAGTCTATGAGCTATATTTTTTGATTGCAGAGAGGGCAAGATAGCTTGAGAGTTGATTCTTTTTGTAACTTGAACATATTTCCACTTGTATGATAATACAGAGATTGGGGTTTTAGGTTGAGGCTTTCCCCGGGTTATTTCTTCTGTGTTATGTGTGATTGATTTCTCATTCTTAGGTATATGTGTTCTCATTGATCTTGCTCAATTCTATTAAGCTTCCGCAAAGTTTGTTGTACAAGAAGATCTTGTATTTTGCTTTAGTATATTGCATAATATGTTGATCTACAGTGGGAATTTATACATGGTATCAGAGCAAAGGTAATCAAGGCAAAGAACAGTATACAAGAAGGGAGAAGTTTGAAGTTTGTGGTTCTTTAATATAGAAATCGAGTTCTTATCACATCTCAATTTCACCAATGGCGTTCAACGGTTTAAGACTCGAATATGCTCTTGATGGCAGTTCGAATTATATAGCCTGGAAGGATCGCATGGAAGTAGTATTAGAGGATAACGATCTAAAGGACTTCATTGATCAAGAAGTCCCCAAGCCAACTGATGCTACTGAATTGGTGGAATGGAAAAAATGTGTGGCTAGAGCAAGGAGAATCCTCCTAGAGGGAGTTTGAGACCACGTAGTCTCGAGCCTCCATGGGAAGGAGACACCGGTTTTGATGTGGAAAACATTGAAAGATCTATATCAGAATAGTAGCGATCAGAGGAAGTTGGCGATGAAAGACAAGCTTCGGAAAATCAAGTGTGAAAAGGGCGACACGATCTCTACATATCTGAACAAGCTCACCACCTGAAGGGATGAGCTTGGAAGTGTAGGGATCATGATTGTTGATGATGACATGGTGAGTCTTTCACTCCTCGGTCTTCCTAAAAGCTAGCATAGCTATCAAGACTCAGTTAATGGAAGAGAAAAACTGCCAGATTGGGAATGACTTTGGTAAGATCTGATGCAGGAGGAAATAAGAAGAAGCACCAGAGATGGATCCTCATTGAAGCAAGATGATGAGGAAAATCTAGCCTTAGCAAGTAAGGCGAGGAAAGGGAAAGGGAAGGCATCCCATCCCAAATCCAGTTCTTCCCATGGTGGGAAGAAGTTTGACAAATCGAAAGTGCGATGCTTTCATTGTCATGAAGTGGGCCATTATGCTATGAATTGTCCACATAAGAAATCCAAGAAGGGTTCCTCAAAGGGATTTGATGGTGAGGCACTGGCTTCACAGTTTGAGTTGGATTTCTTGCTTATCACATGCATGGTTTCATCCATGGTGGGATGTGTGTGGTACCTGGACAGTGGAACTTCATTCTACATGTTAGGTGACAAGAATTGTTTCAGTACCTTGGAGGAGAAGGATCTCCAGATGCGGATCGAGATGGGTGATGATGGAAAGTACCCTGTTTCAGGTGAAGGTACGGTTGTGTTTTAGAGGGAGCATGGAGCTCCTCTCACCCTGATTGATGTAAAGTATGTACCAAGTTTGAAGAAGAATCTTGTGTCTCTCACTATGCTAGAAGATAAAGGCTATGATGTAGTATTTAGTAAAGGAAAGGTATTCCTGAGGCATATCGGTACTAGATAGAAAAAGCGAATTGGGATTCGAGTAAAGAATCTCTACAAGCTGGAGGTACATGACTGTGCTACATTGAGTTCCAAAGCTGAGATGGTGCAGAGCCAAGATGTTGGTGAGCTATGGCATAGAATACTGGGCCACTTGCACCATGGAGCCCTGAAGATCATGCAACAGATTTTCACTGGGCTACCCAAGGGAAAACTAGAGCAGACGAATACATGCAAAGGTTGTACCTTGGGTAAGTATGTGAAATCTTCCTTTCCGGATCGAGACAATAGAGCTAGAGCAATCCTGGAGCGAGTTCACTCAGATGTTTATGGACCATTCTCTATGGCCTCCACCACTAAACAAAGCTACTATGTTATTTTTATTGATGATTTTTCTCGTAGATGTTGGATCTACTTTATGAAAAAGAAGGATCAGACCATCTTGAGGTTTTATGAGTTTAAAGCCTTGGCATAGAAAGAATTTGGAAAGAAAATAAAAGCCTTGCATAGTGACAATGGTGGAGAGTATGTCTCCCAACAGTTTAAGGACTTCTGCACTGCAGAAGGAATTAAACGGGACTTGACGACACCCCATAACCCACAACAGAATGGGGTGGCCGAAAGGAAGAATAGATCAATTGTGGGAGTAGCTCGAGCGATGTTGCATGACCTGAGCCTACCACTGCATTTGTGGGTTGAGGCATGCAATATAGCACTATACTTGTAGAACAAAAGCCCACATCGTATACTGGGAATGAAGACACCTATGGAGGATTTTTTCCGGGAAGCGACCAGATGTGAGTCACTTCCGAATCTTTGGATCATTAGTTTAATTCATGTGACCAAAGATGCCTAGAAGAATCTGGATCCAATAGCTGAGTTGGGAATACTTGTGGGGTACATGGATACACCCCACAACTATCGAGTGTACCTACCTACCAGTCAGATGACAGTGTTACGCAGGGATCTGAAGTTCGACAAGTAGAAAGCCATGTGAATATCACTTGAGAGAGAGCTCAAGATGCATGCAAAGGAGGAACTTTTAGTTCCTAAGGAGGAGGAGCCTTAGATTGATGCAAAGCAGCCACATGCAAAGGATCCAGGAGTGGTGACATCCACTCATGTTGAGACTTCCAGATATGGGTGGAAATGCTTAAGGGAAGCTGGCAAGTTGATGCTGGATGATTGGGAGAATGTGGGATAGCCATCTTCTCAGCGCAGATAGAGGAGGTCGCCCGAGCGGTACACTGGGTACATGGCCCTAGTTGGGAAGTGTGTAGATATCAAACCTTCTTCATTCGAGGAGGCAGTGCAGCAACTAGTTTGGGTTGATGCAATGGTAGAGGAGTACGACTCTATCATTCAAAACAGTGTGTGGGATGTTGTCCTAAGACCTCAGGGCAATTCAGTGGTGAGTTCCAGATGGCTTTACAAGGTAAAGCAGGCAGGTGATGGCAATGTTGAGAAACATAAGGCAAGGTTTGTTTCTTGGGGTTTCTCACAGGTCAAGGGGATCGACTATGATGAGACTTTTTCTCCTGCAACAAGGTACTCATCGATTAGATCAATGTTGGCACTATCAACTCAGATAGGGTGGAAGATCCACCATATGGACGTGAAGACAACATTCCTCAATGGGAAGATTGAGGAGGAGGTGTAAATTGAGCAGCTAGAGGGTTTCAAGACCTTCAATCGTGAGTCGCATGTGTGCCAACTCAAGAGGGCTTTGTATGGGCTGAACCAAGCACCTCATGCTTGGTACACCAGGATCGACAGCTCTTTCACTGGGTTGGGCTTGACCAAGAGCGAAGCAGATGCAAACCTTTACCACATCATGGTAGAAGGTAAACCATTGATCATTGTTCTTTATGTCAATGATCTAATTTTGAAAGGTGATGATTAGCTGATACAGTCTTGTAAGGAGGACCTTGTAAGAGAGTTCCAAATGAAAGACATGGGTCTTATTCACTACTTTCTAGGCATGGAGGTATGACAGAAAGATGGTGAAGTATTTGTGTCTCAAGGAAAGTATGCCAATGAGATACTCAAGCACTTTCACATGGAGAAGTGCAAGCCCATGCAGACTCCTCTAGGTGGGTTCACTTATGTATCTGGTGAACACATGACCCGAATTATGCTTTGCAGTGAACTAGTTGAGTCAAGCTATGGTTCAGCCTACCAAGTTGTTTTGGAAGTCAGTGAAGCATGTTCTGAGATACCTCAGAGGCACATCTTAGTTCAGATTGTGGTATAGATGGACAGAGGAAGTGAAGCTTCAGGGCTCCATAGATGCGGATTGGTCAGGGAGTCAATTAGACTAGAAGAGCACTTCTGGAGGAATCTTCAACCTTGGTTCAGCTGTATTTTCCTGGTACAACAGGTAACAGAGGTCAGTTGCACTTAGCTCGGTAGAGGTTGAATACATGGCTACTAGTTAGGTTGCATGTGAGGCCATTTTTTAAGTTTAATGAGTCAAAAAGATCAAATGACTGCTCTAGATGATCTAGGTAAACAGGATTACCAGGAAATCGTGAACTGCAGAAGACCTCCTAGCAAACCAAGAAGTATGAGTAGGCAATCTCCTCAAATGCTATGTTCGGCGTATCATGTTTGCAAGGCAGTCAACTCGGCTTCCTAAGGATAAAAGGATTGCAACCTAGTGGTGTCTTTCGTTATATACTCAACAGTACGGGGAGCACAAATCCTTACTAACGTTGTCTAATGTCGAAGCTAATGACAACTGCTAGGTTTGAAGACGTCGGAACATGTCTCTAGCCTAGACCTTCTAGATATGATCGTTAATGTAAAATGCGCCTTAGGTTAATTGAATTAATTTTAAAGTTGATCATGAGTTAAGTTTCAGTTTTCAGGTCTTAGCAATGCTACTTGAAAAAACTTAAATGCAACTAAATGAGATAAGACCCTTTCAATTCAATGAAATGCCTACACTAGATAGGGTAGAAATTATTCAATCAAATGTAAACAACCAAGCAATTGAAAATGAAATGATCTTCATTACCTTACTTTTTCAAAAAAAATAAACTAATGAAAAATGCATTACAATTCCTACTTTCTTGACAAGCACTTATCTATTAGTCCTTTGCAAAACAAAAAAAAAATCTTCCTTTTTAAAATGCTCATGCAACTCTAGTCTTTTAAAGATGCAAGTAATCATAACATAATGGTGCAACAAGCTATTCATGAAACAACAAAACAACTTTTTGCATACAATCTTTCAATGAAAAAAATTTCGAGACAATAAGCTCTTCAAACAGATGAAAACATGAGAAGATAAGTTCATTTATATCAATGAAATACCGACTTCACCAAACACAAGAGCAACAATGTAATCTATGCTGGAAAAGAAATGTTTAGGAAAGTAAACAAAAATTTTTCAAACTTGTGCAAAAATAGGTCAAAGTCATAAAAAGGACCAAAAACAAAATGCAAAGAGTAAACAAACCTACAACCCGACTTAGTGAGTTCACAAACTACTGAATGGGCGACCAACTAGATGCCCTAGTGTCGTTGGCCACTCAATAACTCAATCAATCAAGTAGAAAGATGACAAGCCCAAAGGAAAACAAAACCAAATGAAAAGTAGCTTTCTAATCAGGGAGAAAACGGTCCAAAAGGCTTACGGGGTTAAAACCACAAGAGCATAACACATTAGCCAAGATTGGGGTCAAGCCCTAACCTTCACTTATAGGCATTGGCGCAACTGCCTAACTAACAACAAGCGGCAGAGGTTGGTCGGCACGATTGTTTCTCAGCAACTCACGCTGGTCGATACGACTGTCTGCAGATTAAGCGCGCTGATCGAGGGAGCTAAGGAGAAAAAATTGAAATAGGGACCAGATCTACTACTATGAATTTTAGACTCAGACCAGAATACAAAAGAAAAGAAACAGAACCAAAGGGAAAATGTGAAACTAGAAAAGTTATCACGAAATCATGAAATCCAAGACAAACAAAAGGATTGAGATCCCTAGGGGAGTCGCCAATTTGTGGTGAAGTAAAATTATAAGTGCGGACACGAACAAATTCCTCTAGCCCGATAATGGGTCTAGCCACATTAGATACATTCTATGAAATATTTCCTTAATTTAGAATCAATCAAGAGGGCCTAAACCTTGGTCCGCTTATCTTGCTTGATGATGTCCTCACTTGCTCACTCCAGCTATCTCTCGCTTCCTTCTTCAAGCTCCTGAAACAAGTAAAAAACAATAGACAACAAACATAATAATAGACAAATTGCAATTCGACCTACTTAACAAGTCAAGAAACATTAATCCATGAATATGTAATATTACAAAACATGTAGGAAATCAATCGATAGTTGCATATATCAATATCAAAGAGAGATTACAACCATTTGTCTTGACGTCGCAGTCTTCCTCTGACAAGACCAGGTTCCCACACACTTCTCCTAGCATTCCACAATGGCTTCAAACAACAATAGTTTTAAAGCTCTTCCCTTTAGGCTTCACTCCAAACTAAATCACACTTCTCCCTAGTAATAGCTTGCTTGTATACTCCAAACCAAAATAGCGTCAACACTCAACCAAAACTATGACTGCAACTAGTTTGTGCTTGGGAAGAAGGGAGGTTTATATAGGAAATATGGATGGGAGGTGGATCCTCTTCTCATGGGAGAAGGAATTATCACTTGAGGTAGTTCCATCATTATAGGGGAAAGGAGCCCAAACTGTCATCCTCGACCCCATCCGACCAAACCATTTACCAGAATTTCGTTACAAAGCTTTTAGAATTGGAAGCTTCGGCTCTAATTTAAAAAACTTTCCATAACAGGACCGACATGACTGGAACAAATATCAGTCGCTCCGACTGGCGTAAGGAGTAGTGCTAATATCTGCACATCGGCGCGGGGGAGGCAAAGGCCATTAGCGCTGGTCTTGTAAACTGGGAAAAACAGAAGTTTCAGGGGAAATGGTGCAAAAGGGAATTTATCTACTCGTGAAGAGGGACACAATGGGAGTTTTTTCATGAAGGCAAAGCATGCAGGGTTCACTGTAGAGGTCCTCCAGGATCAAGGAATGGGGAGTAGAGGGACAGTGACAAAATGTTTTGTAAAAATCACCAATACACCCAATATTATGCCTTTCAACACAATACATGCACCATTTTACCTATTCCATGGGCCCACCTAGAATACCCAAAATCATGCTTTTGGCTTGCACTTTGGAGAACACCGTATATTTCTTTCTACAAGCCTATACAGTTGATATCTCACATCTCAATGCAAATTCTTTTCTTTTTTGTTCCCTTTTGTGGCCCTTTGGCACATTATAAATGTATCCTTCCCTTTGTAATCATATGGTGCCACCCTTTATAATTTTCGATGCCTCTTTCAAGTCATGAATGTGTTGAACGCCTATTGTATATTTTAGAAGTGTGTGTGGGGTTCATTTGGAAATGCTTTATCCTCCATCTTCCCATCATTGGGGTATTGTTATATGAAGGAATTGTTTAATGTAAGTGTTGCATCATTGTTATGCACCCATGTTGTCTACAATTAATTTCGTGCAAGAAAATGAAGTAAAACATTTCATTAAGTCATTCCACATTAATGAGAACACGGAAAATATGCAATGATAAGATAATCCACTTAAAGAGTGCATATGTAATCATCAAAATTAAGGTGTTATGAATTGCATGAGTTGAACCAAACATACCTAAATTTCGAAACTAACTCAACATTGAAGCACCCTGATGGTCCTATTAATTGCAAGTGACATTGATATATCATGTGATGCCTAGCATGCATTCAAGGTTGACCATTGTTAGGGTCCAGGTATGAACAATCTATTCACCCTTTTCCTACATTAATTTATCAATCCGGGTGCATATCCTTTCAAGGTAACACGCAAGGTATATGCAGGGGCAAGAGTACCATCCATTACCGACCAAGGGTTCGTGATTAATATTCAAAACATTGTTGTAAAACTTAACTAGCTACATAACTCAAGAAAAGTAATTGTAGGAATTAACAAGTTGTAACAGTAACTATAAAATAACAAACAACACACACAGAAATACGCAGCACCTGATCAAGAGAGTGGGCCCAACTCTCTGACCAGGGTTGCGTTAATCACAACGAAGAATGGAGCAGCAAAAGAGATGATATTTTATTAATATGTAAAGGGCTATTACAATATCGATGGGGAGTCCCCCAATTACAGGGATAACCTGTCTTTTATACAAAGCGAGGGAGAACAACTTCTTTCCCCAAAACCTGATAATTTTACACCCATAAATGTATAGTTTGGAACAGCACTAACACCAGATAGACAAGATCAACGAGTGGTCCAAGAATGGTTCGGGGATCTGCGACTCCAGCTACACGAATTCCTTATGGCTATTCATTGCTGTGAATTACGGATATACTATGGGACGCTGCAAGATTGGTATCTATTCTCGAGAAGTTGTGGTCAAACATATGTTTTAGTGATTTGAATAGGCAAAACCCCGTGACTTTACTTCATTAATAAAATATTCCAATAGACAAAAAAGGGGTGATTACCTCGGGGATTTAGCATAGTAAACAGAGGTGAATAAATGCAAAAAGGTCAAAAAGAGTGATGGAAATGCAATAGAAAGATAGCCCAATTTGGTGCCCAACATCTCCCCCCAACTAGCCTTCTGCATGCCTTCATGCAGTTCGCCGCCTCCGCAGGTCTGGATTTTGCAGACTGTTGGCCTTCGGGAGTTGGGCGAGATCATACTCTTCGGCCATCTCTGTCCCTGGAACTTTAAAACCATCTGAGAGGAGGACTTCCTTCCACTAATCTCCCGAAACATTATATGTTGTGGTGTAATTTTCTACAGGCAACCAAATAGTGAGGAACTAAAACCAGATCCCCATCCACTACACCCCGCATGTTCGGACACACGCCACATACCTAGGCACTCTGGGGAGCACTCGTGCAAAATTTGGTGCCCCAAAAGGTTCCCTGTTCCGGACAGCTGTAGGTGACATCATCCACCTTTTCTGACAGCAATCAAAGGCCTCATCTTGAAATGTGACTAATTGCTTGACACAAAGATCAAGGCACCATTTTTATGTCCTCAGAATTCTTTCTCTGTTCCCCTGAATTCCCAAAAAGGTGTTGTGTTTAGTGAACATGGTGATTGACCTTTCATTTTCTCCTCTTACTATAAATGGCTTTGTAACCTGATTGGACTCAAATGTGTTAAAGGCATTCTGCCAGCTGATCTAATTAAAAGTATAAGAGGTGAGGTCCCTTAAATGAATGTCACCCACATATGGGACTGAGTTAAATTCTCTGTCCATGCACAGTAGATACCCATGTAGGTAAAACTCACACATCAAATGCTGAGCTGGCATGTCATGGCTCCTCATTATGCGGAGGAATTGTACATTGTCCTCTATTTCATGACTAATTTCATTCTTAATGCTCTCCATGTAGAATAAAAGAAAACGTTCATGCAAGAATAGAGAATAACAAGAAGCAGGGGGATGACATGCCATCACCTCTTGCGCCAAGTTAAACATCTGCTTCTTATCAGTTTTCAGCTCTGCCACTTACTTTTCCAACTACTCCATCTTGAGTTGGTACTTTACATGCCTCAATTTCATGACATCTATGCGCTCCACATATTCAAAAATGGTTGTGGAGGCTCATTCCTGAGTTCTTATGACCTCATTTTGATACCGAGCTATAGTAGATTTCCAAATTTGCACTTCGGCCGTTAAGTCAAACTCACGGTCTTCAAATAATTGCTCGACCGGGTCTGTTTGAGTGGCAGCAGATGTTGTGGCTATCTGGTCCACCTGAGTCTCTGCTTCTACTACTATGGCCTTGGAATTTTTGGCCTACTACTTGTATTTCTTCATTTGCTTCTACATTTTGTGTGCCTGCTTCCTTAGATTCCTGACCTCCATCTTAAGTCACATTGTTTCTTTAAATTGCAGCTGGTATTTTTGCTTGACAGGGAGTCTTTGTTATTCACACAGCTCCACCCATTCTTGCTTAACCAAAACTTCCTCAGTTTTGCAGCTGGAGGTAAATCCCCCGGGATAGCTTCTACAATGTTGATTGTCGAGTTTTCCTCCATTATTTGTTCTTCTTCGATTATTTCTTGCTTCATGGCCTTCTCGCCTAGTTTTACCACTGGCTCATTTATTGGGACCGCTTTGCTTGGTCCCTCCTCTTCGCCAACGGATTCTTCCCTTTGTTGTGTGCTCACCATGACTGGTGGTACCATTGTGAGGTGCTCTCTTATTAATGTGTCTACTGGAACCCTTCCCAGTTCCCTTGCCTCAGGGACCTCTACCTCTTCTCTCCTTTCTGGTTCCGAGGTGCTTATTACCTGGGTAGCATCTATCCCACCCGATTGTGGTCGTTGTGATAAATTCAAAGCAAGAGGAACAACGAGATCT
Source organism: Pinus taeda (assembly GCA_000404065.3). Lineage (NCBI taxonomy): Eukaryota > Viridiplantae > Streptophyta > Pinopsida > Pinales > Pinaceae > Pinus > Pinus taeda. Next base: position 24,179 of record APFE030781372.1, read on the forward strand.
TCTTATGTGCGTCGAGGGGGACAAGATACCCTTGCTCCTCTTGGGATGGAGGAAAAAAAAGGAAAACTAGCAGGGATTTTCAATGTTCGGTCCCGAGGTTGGCACTGGTTCTTGTGGATCAGCGCCAGCCTCATGCCCTAGTTCTCCTAGAGATTCCTCCATAGGTTCCATGGTTTTCCCAGCTTCGAGCCCTTCTTGTCCTAGTTCCTCCTCTTCCATTGGTTCCCTCTTCTTCGTTTGGGCTGTCTTCCTCCATTGGCTCCATGGTGGCAGGGAGTCCTTGTAGGGTCCCTTTGGTCGCAATATCGATCGATTCTCCTGTCCTTGCTTGTTGAGGTACTGCCTCTATGGTTTTCATGCTATCAATTTTCTCTACTAGCTCCACAGTCAAGGTTGGTTCTTATGGATCAGCCTCGATCGCAGTACTAGTGGACCTTTCTGTGTCGACTCTTACATCTTCCATCAGTTCCACAATGTCAGCTTGCTCTTGGGGAGAAGCCTCTTCTTCGAATTCTTCAACTTCCATCACCATCTATTCTGGCTCCTCCTGGTCAACAAAATCATCTTCTCCTACATTTTATTCCTCCATGGCTTTTGGTTCATCTTCCCTGGTAGCCATAGTGGCTGCTATCTCTTCCTCTGTGGAATCCTGAAACAGTTTCCATAGGATCAAGATTCGTCTGATGGCATTCATTACCAACAGCTGGATCAGCCCATGGTGGGTAATGACCACCAACACCTATTGCGACCTTTGAGCCAAATGCGCCATCAGCTGAAGAATTCTCAGTAAGAAATAAGGCAAATTTAGTGAAAAGGCATCTGCTTGGGGGAATCAGAGGTGAGCTAATATTCGGAGATGATATTTGTATATAGTGGAGTATCTCCCCTCACAAGTTACATATATTATGACAAACTCTGCTACCCCTCCCCATGGATGCAGTAGTGAGTGTTGGTCGTATCCTCGACCCTTCTGCGTGATGCTTTCTACTACCTACAAAAAGGCTTCGTGAAACTCCGAGAGGGAAGTCCTTCTTGAAAACCATCGGTGTCCATTTTGAGGGAGCCTGCTAACTTCTGCAATGGCTTCCTCCGTAACAGGGACTTCTATCCCACAGACCCAAGAGCTTTCTTCTCCTAGGTTGAGTGCGAATTCTACTGCAATTTCTTCATTCGACCCTCTCAACCTCTCAAAGTAGATGTTCCAACCTACGTTCTCAAAGTCCTACCATACCTCTTGACTGTTCTGAACTCTCATTGTACCTTTTGGCTCATGCCGCATAGATTGTCCACCCATCGATCTAGAGGCGAGATCAGCATGACAAATGCAGTTAGCTAGTAGGGGAAAATGACAGGGATCCAAACTGTTGGCAGCTGTAATAATGTCATGGTCACTTTGGGGAAAACGGATGAAACAGTACTGGTACGTTTGAGAATGATGGTGAGTTATGGCAGTACTGTTGGATATTTCAATGGTTTAATGCAGCATATTGGTGAGGTGACTGGTTATGACTCTTCGCGTATGAATACACATTCCAAGGCATCAAGGTCATGATTACGAAGTACCATAATCATTAGATTTAGTTTGGTATGAATCATGTGTATGAATGCATTTTCGTGGTACGCCATTGTTTCTTAGGACGGTTACCCCCAACTTAATTACGACCGTCTGCGGCATGTATTAATGTCTTTTTGGAATATTTTAATTAAATCCGTAAAAGTCAGCGGAGACGTACCTGGGGACCTACCTTGTGGTGGAGTAACAGTGAAATGTTTGACGGAGTAATAGCAACAGGGACTAACAACAACACGAAGTAACAGCAACACAAAGTAACATCAGCAGGGAGTAACAACACAGGGAGTAATAGCAACGGCGATGTAATGGAAGTTACAGAGTAACAACACCGACAGAGTAACGGCAGTTTTGGAGTAACAACATCGGCGGAGTAACCGCACTGGTGGAGTAACAACAGTTGTGAAGTAACAGCACTGGCGTAGTAACAGCAATTGCGGAGTAACAACACCAGTAGAGTAACAACAATTATGGAGTAACAACACTAGAAGAGTAACAACACCAGTGGAGTAACAGCGCCGAGTGTTACATTTCTCTTGGCCACATTCCTTTGTTATTCCTGCAAAATACAAACAAGTAAGTAATAACAATATATTTTATTATTATTTTTTATTTATTTATTTTTATTTTTTTTAGAATAGAGTGAGAGTGTCCTTTATTCCAACAACCATTAAATCAAATGAATCAGAAAGGTGTTTGACAAAGGCATCTCTAAAGGTTGGATGTTGTATAGTTTTAGACGGTGTCCGTTTGCCAAGAACGAGGTATGATTCCCATATATTGTAATTAGTCTGACCATTCCATTGTCGAACACAGCGTCCACTTCATATGGTCCCATCCAATGACTGCGAAGCTTGCCTTTGAAATCCTTAAATTGGGAGTCATAAAGTAATGCCCAATCCCCCACATGAAACACCTTACTTTCGATAAATTTGTCATGCCATTTAATTCTCTGTTGTTGAACAACAGTATTCTTCTGGACAACTACTAATCGAATCTCTTCCAACTCATTCAGTTGTTCCAGTCAGTGTTTATGTGCTTCTGATAGGTCTAGGCCTACTTCTAGAGCTGTTCTGAGTGTACTGATCTCAAAATCTATCGAAAACAAGGGGGATTTCCCATAAACTAATTTGAATGAAGAAAACCCAGTTGTATTCCGCCATGTTGTTCTATACGCCCATAAAGCTTCTGGAAGTTTCTGTACCCAGTCCTGGCGATGACTTGCCATTGTTTTTGTCAAGATAGTTTCCAATATCTTGTTTGTACTTTCTACTTGTCCATTCCCCTGGGGGTGATAGGGGGTTTTCACTCTATGTTTGACCCCATATTTCTGCATGAGCTTCCCTATCATGTGAGATGTGAACTACGTCCCTCCATTCAACACAATTTCCCTTGGAGTACCATATCGAGCAAAGATTTCTTCAAAAATAAAGTCTACCACTACTTTCTCTATTGCTCTTGTGACCACTCTGGCTTCTACCCATTTAGTCACATAATTGATGCAGACCAAGATGTAAGCTTTCTGATGAGAAGGTGGATTGAAAGGTCCAACAAAATCAATGGCCCATTTCTCAAAAGGTTCAAGGACTACCTAGGGCTGTAGAGGCATTTCATTTGCTTTCCCAGGTTGTCCCATCCGTTGATAGCTATCACATCTACGGACATAATCCCCAGCATCACGAAATATGGAAGGCTAGTAGTAACCCATCTACAACACTTTATGGCCTGTTCTCTTATTTGCAAAATGTCCCCCACAGGGGCCATCATGGGTAGCCTTTAATATCTCATAGATATCATCTTCTGCCACACAACACTGAATCTATTGGTCAACCCCTGTATGAAAGAGATACCCCTCCATCCATGAATATCGGGTACTATGATGAATAATCTTCCTTTGCTCCTTATATGAAAAATGACGAGGCACCTTCCCTGTAGCAAGATAATTAGCAATATCTACATACCACAGAGTGTTATCAGAAACTGCAAAAAGATGTTTGTCTGGAAAATTTCTTCAATTGGTGTATTCTTACTATCATTTTCTATTCTAGATAGGAAATTTGCAACCGCATTGTCCTTCCCTGGTTTATCTACTATAGTAATGTCAAATTCCTGTAGTAGCTAAAGCCATCTTGTAATGTGACCAGGGGTAACAGGTTTATTCATTAAATACCTGATAGTTGCATGGTCAGTATGTACAAAGGTAGGATACCCGATAATGTAGTGCTAGAATTTGTTTATGGTGTAGATGACATCAAGGAACTCTTTTTCAGTCACTGTGTAATTTAATTCAACAGGAGCCAAATTCTTACTAACATAGTAAACTACATATGGTACCCTATCCTCTTGCTGTCCTAATATTGCACCAACCACTGTTTGGGAAGCATCCGTGTGAATGTGGAAGGGTAATACCCCGTCTGGTCCTCTAAGGATTGGAGCACTACAGACCAATTCCTTGATTTTCATGAAGGCTACATCACAGTCATCTGTCCACACAAAATATGCATCTTTTGTCAGCAATTGAAAGAGTGGATGTGCTACTTTAGCAAAATTTTCTATAAAACGCCTATAATAACCAGCATAACCAATAAAGTTGCGTACCTGCATGGGTGTTTTGGGTATCAGAAAGTGCAGAATTACCTTTATTTTAGCTGGGTCCATCCGGATTCCTTTAGCCGAGAGAAAATGTCCTAGAACAATTCCTTCCTCCATCATCATATGGAATTTTACTGTACTTAAGGAGACACGCACTTTTATGCACATTTCAAGAACTTTTTCTAAGTTTTTCATCCCTTCTACAAATGAATCCCCATATGGAGTAAAGTCATCCATGTAAATTTCAACACTATCATCGACCAAATCAGAGAAGATCCCCAAAATTTCCCTCTGAAACGTTACAGGTGCATTACACAGGCCAAAAGCAAGGACCCAGTATGCTAATGTTCCCCAGGGGCATGTGAAAGTGGTTTTGTCCTAATCTTCAAGAGCTATCTGGATCTAGTTATACCCACTAAATCTGTCTAGGAAAGAGAAGAACTTTTTGCTGGCCAATGTGTCCAGAATTTGGTCAATAAATGGTAAAGGAAAATGATCTTTCTGTGTTGCTTTATTTAATTCTATATAATCCATGCATATATGCCATTTACCATTTTTCTTGGGGACCATTACTAATGGAGAAACCCATTGGCTATCTGAAATGGGGTAAATAAAACCTACATCCAGTAATTTCTGAAGTTCTTCTTTCACAACATTTTTCAATGCAGGGTTCATCCTTCTTTGAGGTTGTCTCACAGGACAACAATATTCCTTAATGTATATATGATGGGTACATAAATTATCAGGGATCCCCTTCATGTCTGAATAATCTCAGGCGAAAGCTTCTTTATGTTTCCAAAGGATATCTACAAGTTTCTTCTTCTTGGATTTTGACAGGTTTGGATTAATATTCAGGGTTTTTCCTGGTTCTAATTCCACTGGGACGCTTCCATGGGGTGCGCCAACAGGTATCTCCTTTGATCCTTCTACTGTTTCAATAGTTTCCTGTGTCTCACAGCTTAGGATAGATTCTAGGATTTGTTGACTTGGCTCTGAAACGAAGTAAGGATCATCCATGAAAGAGGTGATTACATCATCTTTCGATTCCATTTTTAACTGAAGGGCCTATCCAATAGTGAGGACTGGACTTAATTCCTCATTTTCCGTTTCAAGCTCCTTCCTAGATAAAATTTTCTTGCTACTTGTTGGTTTTGTGGATGGGTTTGGTTTTGCAGGTGGGTATAACACTAAATTGTTAGTGTTGTGCCCATTTGAAATAATCATGTGCCTTGAACGACACCCAATGTAAGCATCCGCATTAGCCAGCCATGGTCCACCTAAAATCAGAGGATGGCTGCCCACCAAAGATTGTGTATGTAAAACAAGGAAATCTATGGGATAGTGCCATGAATCCACTAAAATTGTTACATCTTCTAACTTCCCTACTGATTTTACTATAGATCGATCTGCCAGTTCCAACACTGTAGGTGTATGTTTCAAGTTACGAAGATTTAATGTATGCAACGTTTCAGTGGTGATAACATTAATGGAAACACCCAGGTCTACCAATACGTTCGGAATCTTTACCCCATTAATTTGTACTGTCAGAATTGGGTTCCCTGGATCTCCATACTTTACAGGCATTGACTTTCCCATCATAAAATATGATAATTTTCCCATGACATGAATAGTAAGGGGTTCTTTGGATTTCTTTACAGGTTTCTTTGAACAGTATTCCCTAAGAGTCTTTGCATATATCGGTACATCCTTCATAGCTTGTAATAGGGGAATTTTGACAAATAAGTTCTATAATTCACCTAATTGGTCTCTCTGGATAAGGTGGTTCAGATTGATGTTGTTTTGCAAAAGGCACCTGGTTTCTACCAATTTGTTTTGGCTCTTTATTAATTAATTCTTATTCATTACCTTCACTATAAAGTTGTTTAATGATAACTAGAGGAGGTTGAACATCTACCGTCCGTCCTGATCGCAAATTCATTTCATACAACTCTGCAGTCAAAATGCTATACGAAGATAGGTTAAGAGTGTCGGTTTGATGAGCTCCATTATTATTGGGATCCAGGTTAGGTTGGATTGGAAGCTGAGGATGGGCAGGTTGACTACCAGGAGGCAAATTAGAGGGCAGTGGGAGTTACTGCTATGGCATCAACTGAGGAAACTGCCCAGGAGAGGATCCTCACCAAGTTGGAGCCCATGGGGAGCTCGAACCGACTTGAGGGTTCCACTGCCGCCAAGGTGGAAAATGGTACTGTGGCCACATGGGAGGATAGGGCATGGACTGAGGATTCATATTGAAATTACTGAAATATTGAAATGGGTCTGAGTACATACCTTAGTTTCCCATTGGTGGTCGAGGTTGCCATGGCTTTCTAGACTCCATGAGGTACAGTTGCTCTGTGTCTTCCCCTGCCCCTTGAAATACTGCTTTCAAGCTTGGCAAGGAGGGACATGAGCTTGTTGCATGATTTTATTCACAAATTGCACATTCCTCTATGGAGTTTAATGGACACTCCCTCACTAGATGCTTCTTTCTACACTTCGGGCAGAATATAGCCATGGTCCTTTCCAATTCCAGATACTTTTGTTTTACTTGTAGCATATCCATCTATGCTGACAGAGTACTCAAGATATCCATTCTCAAGTTGTCTAGCAAGTTTTCGATTTTTTCCTTCGTAACACCCCTGCCAGACACCTTTGTTGAGCGAATCCCTTGTCTACTTCTTGCGATCCCTCTTGAGCACTAAATGCATAGTTCGCAGATAGCTTTGAAGCATTCCTTGGAGATGTCTCCCTTTCCTACGATGTTCAACAATTCCAAAGAGTCCTCACGAAAAGCCCAGAGGAGGATAATTTTTAGAATCTCCCTATCTAGGTCAGAGTGACCTGACCTCTGTAATGTGTACTTAAATCGTTCCACACAGTCTTCCAATCTCTCATCTTCTTTCTGTGTGAACTTATAAAGTTCCTCCTTGATGTTACGGGATTTGCAGTAATCCTGGTATTTTTCCAGAAAAGTTGTTCGCATATCATCCCATGTGGAAATGGAGCTTCCTCCAAGGCTCATGAACCATCGCAGAGCTGTCCCTTTTAATGTAGCATGGAAACTTTTTAACTTCTGGGCGTCTTTCATGTAGTCTTTCCCTCGGCACACTATGTCAAATTCGAATAAAAACGTGTTGAGGTCTTTTGAAACAAGCCCTTGAAAGCTTGGTAGGGCTGCTAATGGAATAGGCTTTGTGGGCGCACCAGCTCCCAGATCCCCAATCGAAAATTCTATGGTGGAGGTTGAAAGAGCCATGAATATCCTCCAACAACCGTTGGGTATTTCAACAGGGTCTGTGGAAGATGGTCGAGGTTTCCTTACCACTCGGGTTTGGGTTGCTTTGACAGCACTTCCCTAGTCCCTTGGTGATGCAAGTGCCCCTTTGTTTCCTTCCCCTACGTCCTAATGACTTGATCCCTCGGCTACAACCTCCTTTCATTTGCTAGAATGGCCTGAGCCTGTCGATGCTCTGCTTGCAACTTCTTCCCCTTCTATTACCAGCGTAAGGTTCCCTTGGTCACGTATACTGCTGGATGTCTCCTCATCTACTGGAGGGGTTTGCTATGTCGAATCACCACATAATTTTGTAGACAACACTGGTTGATATACTGATTGTCCCTCGAACTTTACTCTATGTGCACCTGGTCTCATGACTACGTGAGAGGATGCTTCTAATTCAGCTTTCGCTATAATTTGCTAGATATAAGTCTTTCTTCCCAAGTCTGGTCCTCCCCTTTTTGGGGCTCTTCCTCATCCCCTCTTATTTGGTTCTTTGTTCATTCAAATGTTGATATGACAGAAGGTCTGGGTATCAACCTACAATGCTCTAGTCTTGAAGTAAGGTGTCAAAGGACCATTCCTTCCCCACGACAGAAGAGCTTACAAAAAGAGAGACAACTATAAAAACACAGGAATCTAGGGTTCAAGGCTCGGAGCAGGGTGTCAAAGGAATCCTCCCTCCCCAGGACAAGAACCAAGAACAAACACATGCCTCCGAGAAGACCTAATACTTCCATATCTGAAGTAGGGCGTCAAAAGATTCCTCCCTCCCCAGGGTAAAAGCTAGGGTTTCCCGAAATTAAAACACACAAGGTTTTGAAAGAAATAAATCTAACTTAGGGCCTGGAGCAGGGCATCAAAAGACTCCTCCTTCCCTAGGTCAAGAGAGTGGCCCAATAAAAATAGGAAAGCAAATAAAAACAAGCAAAAGGAACACTTACGCTCAGGACCTGGAGCAGAGTGAGAAAAATCGTTATGTCCCTAGGACGAGAGATTGACCCTCTGGTTGGTCTGGATCATGTCTTGCACCTTGTTAGCTTCCCCGGCAATGGCGCCAAAATGTTGGGGTCTAGGTATGAACAATCTATTCACCCTTTTCCTACATTAATTTATCAATCCGAGTGCGTATCCTTTCAAGGCAACACGCAAGGTATATGCAGGGGCAATCGTACCATCCATTACTGACCAAGGGTTCGTGATTAAGATTCAAAACATTGCTGTAAAACTTAACGAGCTACAGAACTCAAGAAAATTAATTGCAGGAATTAACAAGTTGTAACATCAACTATAAAATAACAAAAAACACACACAGAAATACGCAGCACCTGATCAGAAGAGCGAGCCCAACTCTCTGATTTGGGTTGCATTAATCACAACAAAGAATGGAGCAACAAAAGAGATGATATTTTATTAATCTGTAAAGGGCTATTACAATATCGATGGGGAGTCCCCCAATTACAGGAATAACCTGTCTTTTATAAACAGCGAGGGAAAACAACATCTTTCCCCAAAACTTGGTAACCATACACCCAGAAATGTACATTACACCCAGAAATGTACATTAGTTTGGAACGACACCAACACCAGATAGACAAGATCAGCGAGTGATCCAAGAATGGTTCAGGGATCTGTGACTCTAGCTACACGACTTCCTTATGGCTGGTCATTGCTGTGAATTATGGATTTGCTGCAGGACGCTGCAAGATTGGTATCTATTCTCCAGACGTTGCGATCAAACATATGTTTTAGTGTTGTGAATAGGAAAAACCCTGTGACTTTACTTCATTAATAAAATATTCCAATACACAGAAAATGGGTGATTACCTCACAGATTTAGCATAGTAAACATAGGTGAATAAATGCAAAAAGGTCAAAAAGAGTGACAGGAATGCAACAGAAAGATAGCCCGATTTGGTGCCCAACAACCCTACAGGCTAAGGAATGTGTAGTGTAAAAGTATGGTTCGTGATGAGGAGTATACCCACAATTTACATAACGTGAGGAGTGTGGAGATTAAGAAACCATGTTATGATAATTACATTATGAACCTAATACATTCCAAGAACCAAGATGAGCAATGGAAGACACACACAAGAGGTTGCCATAGGATTTTGAAAGAGGCATCAATTACCAAAACTTTAATGTACAGGCTGAGACACGAAACCAATCATCAGCCTGGAGGCATATGAAAAACACATGATTCTTACCCTAATTCCATGTAACCTCGATGAGAATGCACTCCTCGAGGTATCTGACCTAGGTTAAACTATGAGGGAAACTTTCTTTTGACAATAGTAGGGTTTTTCCTCGACCCTAATATGGTCAATATGATGAAGGCTAAAATGAAAACCCGTATGTCTCCACACAGTGCCTCCATTCATTATGGTGCATGTTATAGAAGAATGGGCTTCAAAGTCTGAGGGAACCTTTAATGTAACATTGAAGAAATGAACCTCCAAACCCCAAATGCAAACATGAGATAGAAAAAGGCGAACAAGTGCAATATGCATCGCATGGGTGGGCGCATTAACAAGGCTTGATAAGAACAAGCCATGGGGAGGTTGGCCAATTCAAAACTCAATCCTGAGGGGGGACTAGACATTTTGAATATGCCCGAAATTTTGGAGATAACTTATACAATGAACAAAAAAAGCCTAAATCATAGTTTTTTGGGGTGGTTTTCAAGGCTTTTGTTTGTGGTTTTCTAGGTTTTTTTTGGTCTTCAAGGGTTTCCTTGGTGGTTTTATAGGTTGTTTTTTATGGTTTTCAAGGATTTTTTTGATGGTTTTTTGTGGTTTTCATGGTGGTTTTCGTGGTTTTCATATGGTAGGTTTCTTTTCCAAATTAATTTATTTTATTTTGCAAGAAAAAATAAATAAAAGAGGCAAAAAATATAGGAAAACTATCTTGGATTGAGCCTCTTGGTTGTTGGTGGGGTTGATGGGCAGTTGGATTAAATTCCTCCATCTTAGTCAAGCTTAGAAATCTTCCATCAAACTCTTTTTTCCTCACAGTCTGCGCAAAATCGCCTATGCAGACCACGGCTTGGGTTTTTAAAAAAGAAAAAGGGCTTGATCAACTCATAGTGCTCAATCAATCTATCAAGCTCGTTCAAGCCCTAACTATTGATCGAGCTTCTAACTCAAGTTAGAAAGGAGCTTGATTAAGGGTTTGTTTAAATGCTTAATCGGGCTATGTTTAAGCACCTAAGTAGCGCAATCGAGTGCTTAAAAAATTCTTGATCAAGCACTTAGGATTGTTGGATCGAGCATTCTTTTTTCACCAAAAAGCACCCTCTTTACTAGAAAGTGTAATCCAGCTACATGCGCTCACCCCAATAATAACGAGATTTCCTCTCAATTTGTCTACAAGTAACAAAAAGAACATTACAAACAATAGACTTAATTAATTTATTTTTTTTCGGGCCACATGTTACACGAAGAGGTAGTATTATTCATATTCTTCGATATTGAGAGGTATTAGGTCTCTAGTGAGTCCAATCAATAGTTTGATTACAATACTCACACATTCCATGAGCCAGATGATTCATAGACTTGTTGTGATTGCTAAATGACTTGTAATACACCTTATGAACCTTCGGATGACGCTTCAATGTCTGATGGGTTGACATGAAATACAAATACGGAATCTCCAACTTCCAATGACACTGATATCAAGGAGGTTTCAAATGGTATAAGAAAAAAACTAAATTTGTGAAGAATTGCCTCACAAATTGAAAAATTCGAAGAAAAGTAGTGTAAATAGTGAAACACACAGAAAGCTCCACACAAAAAGATAGCATAATGAACTGTTGTGTGCGAAAGTGAAACACATAGCAGCTTGAAAAAATATTTAAATGTTTTTAAATACATTTTAATTGGTAAAACATTGTGATTTAATAATCAAAGAAACACATCACAATAATGAAACAAAATAATATTAGTCTGTCCCTCTTCAGCAGTGTGTGGAGCTTTCTGCACACAGAAATCTCTACACAAGCAAAGCTCCCCACAAGAGTATCATAATAAACCCTTGTGTAGGACAACAAAACACATCGCAGTTTGAAAAAATATTTAAATATTTTTAAATACATTTTAATTCGTAAAACATTGTGATTTAATAATTAAGAAAACAACAACAAGTGATCACAATGATGAAACGTAATAATATTAATTGCATATTTGTTCCTCCCCCTCACCACTTGCCTACGTAAAGAACTTGCGACTATGTCAATTCTAACATCATTACGCAGAGTAGTAACATAACAGTGTCAATGTGAGTATCAGTGTCGGAGCACTAACCGACCAAATAACCACTTACAAAATTAGTTTTTTTTTTAATGAATTCTCAGGCTCTAACAAATACAAAAAATGAAATGTCCTCCACGAGAGAAATTAAGTCCCATCAAAGCTCACGAAAATTAGAAATAAAATTACTAAAAAATTAAGAAATTATTTTTCAATTTAAAGGAAAATAAAAATATTAAGCATTTTCTTCAAACTTTAATTAAAATTACAATAAATATAGAAAAATATTGAAAAACAAAACCATAACTACAGTCTCGCGAGGCACTAATAATAATATATACCAAGTCTCGCGAGGCACTAATAATAATATATACCAATGGCTTACCATGTGATGGAGTTCTAGAAATCCAAATACATAAATGTGATGGAGTTATAGAAATTCAAATACATAAATAAATGTAGTGGTGAGAGGAGAGGGTAGTGAGATATTTTCATGGATATAGAATATAGAAGACAAACTATAGTTTTAGTTACTGTGCCTCACGTGATGTGTCAATCACAATGGTGTAACCGGGGTAAAGACCTTTTGATTGGATACTTATGGTTGTTGCATGACCTTGCGCATGATTAATGTGGTTAATCAAATCTATATTTAAGACTATTATTACGGTCGGTGGTGGCGGCGCCGCCGCCGGATTTTATCACTCACAGTGATTGCCTTTATCCCTCTTGTCCAACCAGAGTGGACAGCTAATGCGCTCCACTCCTTAAATCTACCGTGAAGCAAAGAATTTAGAGAAAGTTGGTAAACAAATAAAAATTATAGAAAAATTCATTTAATGAATATTCTTTTCTCTCCAGGGTTGTGATGTTGAACGTAACCACAGTATAAACTGATCATAACTATTTCGAATCACTATTATAAACCTGATTTTATACTTGGCATTATGACACTCGGGTTTTGACAAAAGGTTAACTTGTTGACATAATTAACTTCCCTAGTAATGCGCATGATTGTTATTATGACCCCAATTTGAAAATCAAACCAAAATTATGTGTCTAAGGACATTAGTTTCATTGTAATGATTGATATTGGAGTGACAAATTTCTTTTGGTTGACATATAAATATGAATATCATCAATAATAGAAAATAAAATTTGAAGGTCATGATGTTCTTCATCTAGATTCAACTCACAGAAAATAAAATTTGAAGGTCATGATGTTCTTCATCTAGATTCAATTCACATAGTGATATGTTTAGATTATAATAAAGATATTTTTGTAATGACATCAAAATTTATAAGTATATTTTTGACTTTTAATATTTTATGAGTGTTTCAATTTGAAATTTAATAAAATTGTAAAAATATATTATAAATATGTGTAATTGTAAAGTGGGTATAATGTATAAGCGAATTTATAAGTATTGAGGATTATAAAAAGAGTTTTTAGTATTAAAAAATTAGGGATATTTAATAAAAATATGGAAATTTTTATTATTGTAATGAAGATATGTTTGTAATGGCATCAAAAAATTATTAGAATATTTTTTACTTTTAACATCTCATGAATGCTTCACCTTGTAAACAAATAAAATTGTGAAAATATATTATAAATATTTGTGGAGTGGAGTGTAGGTTATAAGGGAGTTTAGAAGTATTAAATGTCATCTCTAGTAAAAAAAAATAAGGATGTTTAATAAAAATAGGGAACCTCTTATTGGAAGGATGTATTGAGGGGAGGCAATAAAAGAATTTCAACAAGTATTTATCATTATTTAGGGAAATTAGAAGTATTCTTTAACAAAAATTTATTAGTATATTTTTTACTTTTAACATCTCATGAATGCTTCACCTTGTAAACCAATAAAATTGTGAAAATATATTATAAATATTTGTAGAGTGAAGTGTAGGTTTTAAGGGAGTTTATAAGTATTAAATGTCATCTCTAGTAAAAAAAAAATAAGGATGTTTAATAAAAATAGGGAACCTTTTATTGGAAGGATGTATTGAGGGGACACAATAAAAGAATTTCAACAAGTATTTATCATTATTTAGGGAAATTAGAAGTATTCTTTAATATCCTGTGAATGCATGTGTTGTGTTGTAGGTTTTTGTTTAAAGGCCCTAGGCAAGCATCCAATGAGAAATTGATACAGAATGGGAGAAGGTTTTCTAACATGCCCAAATTTTATGCTCTCATATAATAATTTATTTCCCCATAATGTTTACCAATTTCTCTTTCACAAAGTTGATTTGGCCTATGACATGTAAAAATGTGAATTTGGGTAACACTTCTCCTTATTTGTTTTTTTCTTTTTTAGGTATCTATCAACATTTTCATAGTTAGCAATAATTTTTCTCTAAAAACTTTTAGATAGAAAAGTATAGTAATACACATAGTTAGTACTATTTTTCATAAACTATTCCATTAGTATTAGTTCTCCAAACACTTATTAACCATGAAACCCTAATTACAAAAAGTGCTTCCCATTTTCCCGTTTTTGATGATCACAACATCAAGAGAACAAGGAGCGTGAACATGACAATGACAATATGAGTGGGAGATTTGAATACTTTTTTGCATATCCCACTCATATCCTTGGTATTGATAGTGCTTAGTGTATGCTTATGATAACTCTCACGATCTTTAAGTCAATGGAAGTGGATCAGTTCATTCAAAGCACATAAGTTCATATAAACCTTATTTCCTTTTACCATGTGGAGGATTTAATTTATCTTTATTCATGGTAGACATCTTGGACCATATTATATATATAATCCCAAGCCTACCACATATTCTATACAAATATATAGAATTTAACTTGTCGACATAATTAACTTACCTGCGCATAATTGTTATTATGACTCTAACTTGAAAATCAAACCAAAATTATGTGTCTATGGACATTAGTTTCATTCTAATGATTGATATTGGAGTGACAAATTTCTTTTGGTTGACATATAAATATGAATATCAGGGTTGCTACAAAATAACTCACACAAAACTAATTAAGCAAAGAAAAGTATGTAAGCATGTTTAGCGCAAACACATAATGGGACCTCCCCACTTTAGCTGCTTTCAAAATGCCCCTTGCCAAGGGAGGAGTATGTTAAAACACCGTGGATTCTTCCCTTGTTAAACACCACAGAGGTTGGAGGTGACTTTAGATAAGGTTGATGGTTTGGGTTAAATGCATCTGTCAATGTAAATACACAATTTAATTTATAAAAAATAAAATTTGAAGGTCATGATGTTCCTCATCTAGATTCAAATCACATAGTGATATTTTTGGATTATAATAAAGATATTTCTATAATGACATCAAAATTTATAAGTATATTTTTGACTTTTAATATTTTATGAGTGTTTCAATTTGAAATTTAATAAAATTGTAAAAATATATTATAAATATGTGTAATTGTAAAGTGGGTATAATGTATAAGCGAATTTATAAGTATTGAGGATTATAAAAAGAGTTTTTAGTATTAAAAAATTAGGGATATTTAATAAAAATATGGAAATTTTTATTATTGTAATGAAGATATGTTTGTAATGGCATCAAAAAATTATTAGAATATTTTTTACTTTTAACATCTCATGCATGCTTCACCTTGTAAACCAATAAAATTGTGAAAATATATTATAAATATTTCTGGAGTGGAGTGTAGGTTATAAGGGAGTTTATAAGTATTAAATGTCATCTCTAGTAAAAGAAAATAAGGATGTTTAATAAAAATAGGGAACCTTTTATTGGAAGGATGTATTGAGGGGACACAATAAAAGAATTTCAACAAGTATTTATCATATTTAGGGAAATTAGAAGTATTCTTTAATATCCTATGAATGCATGTGTTGTGTTGTAGGTTTTTGTTTAAAGACCCTAGGCAAGCATCCAATGAGAAATCGATAGAGAAGGTTTTCTAACATGCCTAAATTTTATGCTCTCATATAATAATTTATTTCCCCATAATGTTTACCAATTTCTCTTTCACAAAGTTGATTTGGCCTATGACATGTAAAAATGTGAATTTGGGTAACACTTCTCCTTATTTGTTTTTTCTTTTTTAGGTATCTATCAACATTTTCATAATTAGCAATAATGTTTCTCTAAAAACTTTTAGATAGAAAAGTATAGTAATACAAATAGTTAGTACTATTTTTTCATACACTATTCCATTAGTATTAGTCTCCAAACACTTATTAACCATGAAACCCTAATTACAAAAAGTGCTTCCCATGTTCCCGTTTTTGATGATCACAACATCAAGAGAACAAGGAGCATGAACATGACAATGACAATATGAGTGGGAGATTTGAATACTTTTTTGCATATCCCACTCATATCCTTGGTATTGATAGTGCTTAGTGTATGCTTATGATAACTCTCACGATCTTTAAGTCAATGGAAGTGGATCAGTTCATTCAAAGCACATAAGTTCATATAAACCTTATTTTCTTTTACCATGTGGAGGATTTAATTTATCTTTATTCATGGTAGACATCTTGGACCATATTATATATATAATCCCAAGCCTACCACATATTCTATACAAATATATTCACAAAATCTCTAGATATTTATTAGTAAGGTCTTGTCTTTAAGTTTCATACTAAAAATACTTGTACAATTTTTATTATTTGCACCATAAAGACATAGATTAAATGGTTTGATTTAATATTTAGCTAAACATATATTTTTAGATTTTTATTAATATGTTAATACATTTACAAATTACACATAATTTATACAAATCAATTTTATAATTTTAAATAATACATTTCAAAAAAAAAAATATGCTAAACTTAATCAAAATAAAAAAATAATAACCATTCTTCCTAACTACTCAAATTATATATAAAAAAGATAATAATTTATTTATTAAAAAATTATTATTTTTTTATTTTTTAAATTAAAATGATAAATATTAAAAGTAATATGCCTTCTCACACTAAAGAGATTCTATTAGTGTCCTTGAAATTGATTTAAAGTAAAATAATAGGACCTTCTCACCTTTAGGAGGACTAATGAAAATTTATTAGTATCATTGAAATTGATTTAAAAGGATTTGAATAATCATTACACTTAGTGGCAACATTATCCTTTTTTTCATATTCATTATATACACTCCACGCGTATATCCTCTTTTCAAGATTCTATCATATCCACTCCACTTGTATAAAATTGGAAAGTCACTTGAAAGGATTCAAGTTTATTCAAATCATCATTACATTTATGGACTTGGGATTCTATTAGTGTCCTTGAAATTGATTTAAAGTAAAATAATAGGACCTTCTCACCTTTAGGAGGACTAATGAAAATTTATTAGTATCCTTGAAATTGATTTAAAGAGATTTTAATAATCATTACACTTAGTGGCAACATTATCATCTTTTTCATATTCATTATATACACTCCACGTGTATATCCTCTTTTCAAGATTCTATCATATCCACTCCACTTGTATAAAATTGGAAAGTCACTTAAAAGGATTCAAGTTTATTCAAATCATCATTACATTTATGGACTTGACTCCATTGTCCTCATTTACCGTTATTAGGCAAAAAGATATTTACAGAATTGTTTTGTGTTATCCTTACAGCCTATAGACTTTTGAGACTCCATTACCCTCATTTCAAAAGTATCCATACACTTGTGAATATTATATGTCTTCATACATTTGTGCCCCTTTCATCTCACATGTCTGCAATAACATATCTGAAGTCCTTTGAACCCTAATGAATTCCTTTTACCTCCCACTTCTGTAATAAAATATATGAAGTCCTCGAAGCCCTAATGAAAATGAAAACACTGCTTTCATGCAAAGTAACTCAAAAATATAGATACAATTAGCATTAATACTTTTGCTGCTGGCAAACAAACATTTACAACACCAATTAGCATTGGTACCTTACTCACAAACAAACATATATAACACCATTCTCTACAGACATTTTTTTGACCTTATGGTAACCAAGTGCATTCGTTAGTGCCTCTGTCTGCAGCCGGGTGCAGAAACATGATACGCAGTGCATTAGTTAGTACCTCTGTCTGCCGGGTGCAGAAACATGATACTGCGCAGCATACTTACGCGCCGAACCTTCGGTTGCGATAACTGGTGGCTCATTCAAAAATGCCGAATTGCTCCTTGTCCACCTACATTGTATTCCAAACCAAAATAAGCCAAGACGTTCATAAATCATTGCGGAAAAAATAAATGAATATACAGAGACACTTACCAGGCCTTGGCATTCTTCAAATTATCTAAATCATCTTTGGTAATTTGGCTGTCTGCAGCAACAGTAGTGGTCTGATAACCTGGGAAACTCCTGCTAGTGTCCAGGCCAGTTGGGCGCTTGGCAGCCAACTTTAGGTTTGTAGCTCCTCTTGTCAAAGTTGCCTCAGATACCTGTAGTACTCACCAGGACAAGAAATCAGACCACCCTTCTAAATTTGCTTCTACAAGATCCACTATCAGTGGTGCTTCTGGACAGACTAGATCTTCTACTGTAACTGCACCTTTAAAATAAATAAATAAAATGCAGGGATGGAGCAGTAGCAACTAGCCTCCTCTTAGGGAGATTCTTTCATATTCAATAACTTTGAAGTTATTATAACATAGTTTATAAATCCCAACACCGCAAATAAACTAAATAAACCAAATTGATAGCTTCCATTCTGGGCAAGGGAGATAACAATCCTTTCTTCTCATCACAAGAAATAAACTTCCTAAACACCGGAAATAAACCAAATGAATAGCTTCCATTCTGGGAGAAGAAGATAATAATCATTCCTTCCCATCACAAGAAATAAACTAAATAAACCAGATTGCTAGGTAACTTACGTTGATAGTGTTATGGGTTGAACATTCTTGAGCCTGACCCTCGGCAACCGCCTGGAGATGTTCTTCTTCCTTCTGGTGTTTTATCTTCCAGAACGTCTCGATCTCTTCATTAGTTAGAGATTTGTTTCTCTCAAATCTACCTGTGGAAAAACCAAAAACCAAACCCACAAAATATAATAAAGCAAACATGTATACAACAATATTAGATCTCTTCATAAGAAGACTGAATAATTCTCTGCAATTATACCTTTCCCAGAATTGGAAGTGGGAGAATCCCAACCACTCATTAACGAACCCATTTCTCTAATAAGTTTCCACAAACCAGAATTTCAATTAGATCAAGCAAATTTACAAACTTTTTCTTTGAAATCTCAAGTGATCTCACTGTATTGTTCCCTCTGCTGCTATGGAAATAAAAAGCCAAGAAAACTAGGATGTGGCCGCCGCCAATCGTGTAAATCGCCCACTGGGCACCGACTCTAACTCCCGGATAGTGGCTGACGTCTTCGGATGATCTTATCAACGTCATTCCATTGGATGTTTATCCACAACAGTGTCCCCTTATGGTGGGGTGACACGTAGATTTTCAGTACTGAATTATGGTCCCATGCATATCTTACTTTGAAGTAACGATAAGTACGCTTTTAGCGCGGTATTTCCCGATACTGTGGGCTACTTCAAAACTTGCAAAAATAGCGATTATCTTCATTTCCTTGGCAGCTAATTTACTTCCGTGTCTTTGAAAATCGCTCGATACGGATAACTCTCACAACTTGTATGTATTTTCCTGTTGATAATACAAAAAAATTGAAATTATGCACGATTGTGCTGATTCATTATCCAATCAACATTATGAATTTCAAGTTTGATTTCCAGGAAAACTTTAAATAGTTTGTTGAAATTGGGAAACTAATTTTATTTAAATTTAACTCCCTCTCCAAAGATTTAATAAGTATGTATTTATGTTTTTTAATATATGATTTAACTCAGTGATCCAATCAAAATTATCATTATTATCATTGCTGCATTCTTCCTGAGCTTAACTCCACTAATCTTCAAATCGCTGCCTCTCTAGAACGTTACTTTGAATCTACAATTGAATTCGATGATTCATTATGATTCTTCTGAACCATTTTCCTCTCTGTGTTTTGCCTCGACTTTGCCTACATACAACTATTATAGAATTTTGATTCAACACTCGAAACACATTTATACAGGTTTTGAAATTAACCTCTGTATTTATAAATATACACAATGATTACAGAATGAGATCTTTGTCTCTCATAGGCCTGATCTTCAATATATGTGGCCTCTCCCTTTACTTTGCCCATAGGCTTACATTTATACTAGAAAGGCTCTTTTGAACTAGTTCTGGTTCCAATCCTAAATCTACTAAATTGACTCCTAAATCCTCTATGTCCACTTCTAACTTCATTTAATTCCTAAGAACTCTCTCTAGCTCCTCAAATCATGAAACTACCTAGAGAGTTATAATTGACTCTTAACTCTCTCATCATATTAACCACTCATGTTCTCCTTTATTCAAGAGCATTTACAAACAACCTCACACATCTAATTAGTTCCTATTCTACCCACTCAAAAGCCTAAATATTACATTATTTCAATGACTTAGTACACTAACGTCTCTAAAATACATGACCCTCTATGTCTACTAAAGTACAATGATTTTCTATGGGTTGAATGCTCTTGCATTAGACTCCCAAAGTAGAAAATATTCATGATCTCCCGATCATGTGTTTTCATGTGTTTATAGAAACCTCCAGGGTCCCAAACTTTAGTTTGTAACTATCTGAAAGCTCTGCACCTTTTTGGCTGTTGTATGTCTACTATATTTTGTTTCATCTTCCTCTCCTTGTTAATCAGGTTCAAGCTCTGATTGATCATCCTTCCAGTTGCTATCACTTTCTTCCTTATGGATTGGTTCATCGTTAATTGCCACATTTCTTCAATCTCTATCTCCAGTTCATCCTTGGACTGGTCCATATTATGCCTCTTACTTCTTCCTCTTTCTCTTTGCTCCATGTTGTTGCTGTTGTCCACTAACTCTTCAAACTGTTGTAGGCTACTCCCACTTTGTAGTTGTTGGTTTACTTTTTCTTCTACTTTTGCTCTTGCTACCATTGTAGACATTGCTCTTTCTCTTGCTCCGACATTTTCTGCCCTAGATATTGTTGTAATTATTGCTCTAGGTATCATTGTAGACATTGCTTCCACCCAAACTTCCTTAATATATTTAAGGATATCTCCCTCTACAACATCTAACTTTTGCATTGAATTCTAACTTTCTAGCATTTTCTCCAACAATTGAACATCTCTGTTCCATGGATTAAATTCTTCCACGAAATCTTCTTCTTTCATCTTTATTTGGATGTTCATCTGTGTCAAATTTCCTCCAGCATTTGCAACAAAACCCGCAATCACAGACTACTTGTTAAAATAGAAAACATAAGGCTTCTGTGCCTTATCTTCCTTTGGCAACAATTCAATTTGGTGCTCTGTTTCTTTCTCATCTGTCAGCACATCAGTATGTTGTTTTGAATTCTCAAAAGAACTCATGAGACTGTCAACTAGTCTCTCCTCCACATCATCTTCTCTAATGATGTCTTCCTACTCATGTCCACTGTCGTGAACTCCTTCTTTTGCAGTGTCAATTTGCTTAACTTTCATTACCATCTCCTTTTTCTTATGATTGTCATTCATGACAATTTTTTTGTCTTCCTTTTTCAGCAATCTATCTTGAACATCTATTCTCTGTTTTTCCAATTGCCTTCTTTGAAAGTCTAATTTTCTATATAACTCAATAATTTCAATTGGAGTAGAATTTGGAAATTTCACACAATTTTCCATACCTTCCTTTGTTATTGATAAATCATCAGATGTCCTTTTTCCCAAGGTTAAATCCTTTGCATAGGTTTCTTCCTTATTAACATCTTTCAGTAGATGTCCTTCTCTTTTTCTGACTGTCTCAATAGCTTCCATGGCTATTTCCATTGTGCCTATCATCATGGTGAACTGATGATCCTTTACTATGTTTTCAACTAACATAGTGTCTTCTTCAAGTTTGCCTTTAATATCTTGTTGTTTACCTTCTCCAAGAGCTACACTTGTCTCACCATCTACATTAATATTCTCCTGCATTTGTTCTTCATTAAAATCATTAATCAAACTCATTTGATTACCTTTCTGAGACAATATTCCTTCATTCTTCATCAGAATAAGATCATGATTCCTCATCTCTATGACAACTTCTATAGACTCATCCATAGACTTTTTCTTCTATATGTAGTTAAATTCTTCTTCTTCTGAGAAGTTTTCTTTGTCACCTTTTACTTCTAGATCTTCATCTACTCTGAAGATATCTTCAAAAGATTGCTTTTCTCCTGCAATACCTATCATCATACACAAACTGTCAGTCTTAAAAACATAAGACCTTGTGGTCCCACTTGATGTTTCAGTCATCATATCTCCTCGTTGTTCCAAGTTCTCTTTATGACAGAAATTCTTCGATGGCTTCCTCTTCAATCTCCTCAAGCCCTTCACTTGGATGCTTGATATCTTTCCCCAATTGTATATGTATCTCATCTTCTTCCATAACACAATTTAGATTCTGCTTGTCTTCTTCCTCCTTTATGACAAAATGAGCAAACTGTCCTTCTTTACATGTTTCACCTGCAAACATACACAAATTGTTAGATTTAAAACCATGTGACTCTTTGGCCTCACTTGAAGTTTTAGTGTTCAAGTCTTCATCTTCTCTTTCTCCCAGAATATCTCCCTGTTCTTGTTCACAAATGGACTCTTCCATTTCTAACTCAGCTCCTTTGAGTTTTTTCTATCAGCCACCATAATTGTCTCTATTGTAGCTTTCTCTGCAACTTATGCCACTTCACTGGCTTCTTCCTCAAGACGCAACCTAGTCTCTAGCTTTCCTCAAGTATTCTCCTTAATGCATAGAGTTGTTCTTTTAACTCTGCAATCTCTTTGTCAATTTCTTCTTGACTCATTCTCTTGCCATTTGTCTTGTCATCCTCTTTCTTCATCTTTCTTCTACTGTGGTCTTCCTCAGAACCTCTGCTATGACTATCAGTAGCCATCTTCTTCTCTTCCCTCTTCATGAACTCCTCACTCACTCACTATGAGTTGCATTAAAGCCTCTGCAACAATATGTCCTCCTTGTTGCAACTTACCTCACCAAGATTTCCTCTGTACTTGGTCTTTTGGCAAGCCCTTGGTTATCTATCTCTGGAACCTCCTTTAAGAACTTCTCTCTGCTCCTTTTAGGCTTCAACTCATCTGCACTTCTCAAGAACACAACTGCCCTCTTGTATTTCAATCACAATGAAATACTTGGTTCTAACCACCTCTTCTTTCACGTAGAAAGTCTTACCAACTTCCTTCATTACCTTAGTAATTCTACCCACATTCTTTGTGGAATTACCTTTATGAGCTGCAACAATACCTCTATAGTAACAAGTCTCCTTCTTGCTACATATGCCTCACTAAGCTTCTCTCCTTTGAGCTCAATCTTTTAGCATCTCTCTGGTTCTTTCTTTTCGAACCAATTGAGCACTCCTTGCTCTAGATTGTTGCAACCTTCACACCTTCTTATGCTATCACCTACATATCAATGTATAAAAACACATTCTCAAATCAAAACAGAACATATCACCTCACCTTCAAGATCTCAACATGATCTTGTTTCACCATTCCACCTATACCGCAAATGGATTGTCCTCTTTTTCTTGCATCTGCAAGTTCTGCTACACATCACCTCTATGTGCCTACTTTCTGTCAGATTAGGATCTGATCCTTCCTTTCCTGCATAAACATCTTTGACACATAACTTGTTCTCAGTTACTTCACATAAAATTTCTTTGTTCTATTTTAACACCAATTGTTTCAATTACAATTCTGCTCTAATACCAAATGATGTCAGGATTACGCCCGCTTACACCCACAGTATGCATGTAAAATGCATAATCCTATCTGTCCCAAGAATTTAACTCACAAAGGAGTCAAATATTCATTTACTAAGGTTTTAGGCCCCCTTTAATAGTCTCATGCATAATGATTTATAGACTAACAAAGTCTAATCATTAATCCACCTTCTCTTTTATATCGGAACTCAATCACCCCGCTTAACCCTTCTATTGGCGCTTAACTCAATATAAACCCTTTATCCTTTCAATCAGGACTCATTAACCCTTAGCCACACACACACACACACACACACACATATATAACCATACCCACTCTTTAACTTAGGTTATATGCGGACTTAACCATAAAACCATATCCCGGTGCTTTATATCTATTATAATTCCTTTATAATAGAACTACGACGTGAATAAATCTTCACCATCCATTTCTTTTTCCCAATCCGATGGTCAACATTCACTCCGAACATTCAAACTGGTGTGTCAATCCCCTGCCGTCGATCTACTCTTAGTGGATCCGAGGGTTGACAGGGATTTCGGGTGGATAAGTAGCACGAGGATTAACTACCCAAAAAGCGATTTCCTCTCTCCACCTTTGTGACATGTGTTGAATGATCAGTGAATCATAGCCAATTGGATAATACCGCTTACAGTGTTTCTTCCACCCAAAATCTACTTCCCTTGTTATAAAACCACTCCTTCGCTCTTCTGCTTCACTTAAACTCTACGCCATTTCTTCAGGTTTCTATGGTTTCGGATTTTCCTTCAGGGTTTCTACGTTTCCACTATTCTGCTGCATTCTTCCTAAGCTTAACTCCACTAGTCTTCAAATCGTTGCCTCTCCAAAGCGTTACTTTGAATCTCCAATTGAATTTGACGATTCATTATGATTCCTCTGAATCATTCTCCTCTCTGTGTTTCGCCTTGACTCTACCTGCATACAACTATTAGAGAATTCTGATTCAACACTCGAAACACACTTATACGAGTTTTGAAATTAACCTCTGTATTTATAAATATACACAATGATTACAGAATGAGATCTTTGTCTCTCACAGACCTGATCTTCAATATCTGTGGCCTCTCCCTTTAGTCTGCCTATAGGCTTACATTTATACCAGAAAGGCTCTTTTAAACCAATTTTGGTTCCAATCTTAAATCTACTAAACTGAATCTTAAATCCTCTATGTCCACTTCTGACTTCATTTAATTCCTAAGAACTCTCTCTAGTTCCTTGAATCATGAAACTACCTAGAGAGTTATAAATGACACCTAACTCTCTCATCATTATTAACCACTCATGTTCTCCATTATTCGAGAGCATTTACAAATAACCTCACACATCTAATTAATTCCTATTCTACCCACTTAAAAGCCTAAATATTGCATTAATTCAATCACTTAGTACACTAATTTCTCTAAAATACATGACCCCCTATGTCTACTAAAGTACAATGATTTTCCATGGGTTGAATGCTCTTGCATCAAGAACTTATAAGAAATTTGCAGCAAATAAGAAAAACAAACTTGCAAAGGATAGTGGCACAAGAGATTGTTAATAGAGTTCAGCTATCTTCAAGCCTACATGTCTAGGCCCTGGTCTTCAATGGGGAGGCCTTTATATTAAAATATTCAAAACCATAAAATAAATAAAAAAAAATAGCTTCAGATACAATCCTGGACAATCCTGCTACAATTTTCTCTATCTCAAGATCTTGTAGCAACTCTTGGTTATGAAAAAGGATTCCCAAATCTCCTAGAAAGTGCCTTAAAAGTTTTTCCTTCAATACTTCAAAGCTGCTCCAAATCTCTTCTCTCCTCATGTCCTTGGCATTACATTACAAATATGTAATGTTTGGGATAATACAAAATTAGCCACTTAATAAATTGTGGTCTGATCTAAATGTTCGTGGAAATTTAATATAATGTCAACCCTTTAGACTCCACATTAATGTAACCATATCTCACATTATAACAAACCCCAACCTTATACAATGCACTTAAACATATATTCGAATTAATATTTGGTGGCAGGGTTTTAGGCATACCCACCACTCGCTTCCTTTGCAATATATCATCCATATTAAAAATTTGTTATAACTAACATACACATATACATGAGTCTTGTTGGCATGTGGATAGAAAACAAGGTTGGTGGATTAATATTTTGTTAAACATTCAACTATACGCCCTTAAATATGCGTGACGAAATTAATATATCAAGTCACATAGTTGGAGAGTTGGTTAAGGCATGTTGTTTGTGTTTGACAGGTAGGAGTTCAAATCCCTTTGGCTTTGTCGGACCCTTAAGAAAAATTTGATAGATACAAATGTGCCACTTGGCACCCTTTGATAGGGCCATGTGGTGTTTGCTGATAGGACCATGTGCCCAATCTAGTTAGACGCCACATCATTGCCACTAGTCAGTAGTGCCACATCAGCACCTAGTTAGCATCGAGTCAGCGACCATGTTAGCATTGACTTTTGACTGCCCGTTGACCATTCACTGCTTATTGACTTTGACTTTGACTTTTTGGAGTTTACCATGAAAACTTTGACTTTGAATAAATTTCACATATGGACATGGTTTGCGCTTTGTTAGACCCTTAATTTTTTTTTTGACAAATCCGAATGCACCACATGGTGCCCTTTGATAGGGCCACGTGGCACTTGCTGATAGGACCATGTGCCCAGTCCAGTCAGCAATGACACATTAGCACCTAGTTAGCATCTAGTCAGTTGTCACATCAACATTGAATTTTGACCGCTTGTTGACCATTGATTTCCTGTTGACTTTGACTTTGACTTTGACTTTTTGGAGTTTTCCCTAAAAACTTTGACTTTGAATAACTTTCACATATGGACTTGGTTTTCACCTGTTCAAGTTGCATTGGAATCATTTTTCCGAGCTCTACGCAATGGCACTACTTTCTCTCGAATCCAAAAAATTTGAATTTTGGCATTTTTTGGATCCTTGATCATCCATTGATCAATTTCAGATCAACATCTCACATGCATTCATGAAAAACACATCCCAACAAAAATATCATAAAATATTACATGACAACACAATTGTAACAATGGCCATCACCATGCATACATAACAAGAACATAAACAACCCACATGCATGCATGACAAACACATTTTGCCCAACTAGCCCAAGTGTTGAACCATGCTCTGATGCCACTATGTGGTATCATATGACACCCAAAGAGAACGAAAATAATACATCACCCAAGAAGAGTGGAACCACTATAATACCACTTTGTAATGCCCCTTCCCCTTAGTTACCCGCTTTTACAAGCCCTCTAGGTAAATGTGAAACAAAATGCTACTATGATATGATTAAACCTCCTAGATGACCTTACGGAAATGGAGTCAACACAATAAGACCTTACACACTTTCCTCATGTGCTACAGGGCCCCCAATTGCTGACCCACCCTTCTTGGAATTTTTCCCTAAGACAACTTACCTTTTTTTGAACTAGATCCCTAGTCACTCGCTTGCCAAGCACTCTAGCGACCGAGAGCCTCCAGTCACTCCCATGAGCTTGCTTGAGTGTGACTATAGCCTTTTTATGCCAGTGTTATGCCAATGACTATGAGATTTAAAGCTATTTTCGAGGGCTAAGACGTAGTCACTACCCAAAACTCCATGAAACTTCCAAAACTCATAAAATACATGAAGACAATGCTAATTTTAATGACAAAATTGATTAAGGACTTGACATAATCTAGTCTAACCATAACTTTCATTATGTCAAACACATTGTAAACATGTAACCTATAGGTCATGAATTCATAATTGAATATAGAGATCTAAAACTTATGTGAGGTTTACCGAGAAGGACTAACAACTTGTCATAATACGTACAATAACATTAGATAATCCATGCATTCATTAACCAATCATTACTGAATCAAAACATATAGAAGCCATAACAAGCACCTGATATAAAACCATGCTTATAACTAGCATTTAACCAGATCATTAACCATAATATAACAACCTTTAAATCTACATCATAACAGGTACATTTACTCATCAAAACAAGAGGAACTTAGCTCTTATTAACCATATGTAGAATCCAACCAAGTCAAGGACTTCCAAGTACCACCGGACCATAGATTGGGCTGAACCAAATCTTTCTTTCAACCAATCACCCCTTTCCATATTCCAAGCATGAATGTGGGATCTCGTGGGATAAACCAATCCATAAACAACCAAGGGGATCCAAAGTGTAAACCACCTCCACCCTCACCATATTGTGATCTCACCTAAACCGTTCTTGAGATTATAAAACCAAACTGAGCTTGGATGCTTCATAATTCCTTCACCATCACTTGAGGAATTTTTCTATCTCCACCCACTTGTTGAGGGCTTCTTGAGAAAACCATCTCCACCTGCGACCTTTGGGATATTCCTAATACCAACTCACTTGGATCCAAAACCTTCCAACAATCCAAAGCTCAACCGAGAAAGAATCCCATCACACCATGGTTATCAGGAAATGGTAAGTCAAACCTAAAACCATTGTCAAAACCAGGAAAACTTCATGCCGCCGCAGCAAAGAAACCAAAATACACACATGCATATGCCATGCGTGCCAAAACCATCTAGGAAACCACATATGCAATTTGTTACCTGCAAGAATTCCTGCTAAAGGTGCTTGATCCAACCTTTCCTTGCTTGGTCCTTGATTTCCTTTGCTTTCCTTGTCTTTCTATTGCTGATACTGATAGTTTGCAGCACAAACAATAGGAAACTTAAATATGAGTCCAATCCATACGAGGCCACTCCATTTAATGTAATCCACATATTAAGGAACTGTAGAAAGGGCTTGTATAAAATTTTGATAATAACAGGCATCTTCTTCCTTGAGCTCCCATCAAAAATTATTCCACCTTACCTTACTCCCTTATAATGCATTAGCTCTTATCCCATGAATATTCCGAAGGCATATTTGTAAAACCAAACCTCGATATTCCATTACCAATTCTTTGGTGGTTTAAAATTTCTATATTCGATTGTGTGCCATAGTGACAACATTAACAGAGCCATGCATATTTGTGATGCACATATTTATTCACCCTGATTGGTTTTTACAGTGTCATATGCAGTTTTCTGGCTTACCCGGTTCTGAGAAAAATATACAAAATCCTTCAATTGAACATCCCCCGCATATGGTGTTAAATTGAAATATCTATCTCCAAAACAAGCAAGGTCATGAAAATATAATTCATGCAGCAAATGTTGTTATGAGAAATTAGCACTCTAAGAAGTTCCCAAGAAATCTTGAACTTTCCTTGTATTATATGGTTGTTTCTCCTTAAGGATTGTCAATTGAAATAGAAAATATTTTTTCTACATATATAAAGGATAAGATGGAGAAGGAAGTATGTAGCTTAGTAAACCATAAATAAGCTCATATATAAATTCCTTCTCTTGTTGTAGCAGTTGCACCTCTTCTTGCAATTCCTTCAGTTGTATTATTGTCTTCTTCCTCTCTCTTTGAACCTTCACAAAATCTTGAATTCTTAGCTTTTCATCCCTTTCCTTCTTAATAATGTTAACCATCTCCTCATGTTGTTTCAGAAAATAAACTTCATCTTTAGGAAGGATTGCTAACTTCTTCCAATTTTCTACTTCCTTGAGCAAAGACGTCGTTCTCAATATTTCTTCAGATTTTAGCTAGGTTATTTATGATGTTGTTACATCCTCAGACTCATAAATCTCTTCTTTATCCCCTTTATCCTCCTATTGTGCTATCTTAGCCGTTGTTTCTTGTGTAACAACAACGTCATGTTAATTTTAGGGTTATATTAGTATTTTCTTTTATTTCCATTTCTTCATTAACACATTAAATTCACCCCATAACATCATAACATTATTCAGAGTTACATCATTATACAAAAATATATGCAACTATGTAGAAAGAAAAACACCATCATCATCAATACAACATAACATAAAGGAACAATAGAATAAAATCATTCACACATAGAGACAACATGATTAGTTGGAGACAAGGGAAAAACCCACTATTGGGAAAACACTTTCAAATTCTTCTTCTTATTATATTGTCATTGAATGATACAACAAAAGAGAGAACAATGATCTATTTCTTCATCCATACAACAATCCAACAAAAAGAAACTAAAAAATATCCATGAGATGAGCCAACCATGCTCATACTCAAAACCATGATTCTGAAGCTTGTAATGAACTGTCATTGTCTGTAGTAAATTGTCGAACACTACAATCAATGAGCAAAAACTTCAAATAACTAAAAAACCAAACCCTAAGTTCTAATCACTTTGAGAAAATGTTGTGCGAGTGACTGAAATGCTTCAGTTGCATCGATCAGCGAACCAATGAAGGACTGTAGTTGAGATCTCTCTCTGACATGCTTGCAACTGAGGCCCAAAACTCTAAAACAAAGCTTCGAGTTTTGGACCCTCCAATTTCACCTTCGTGTGAACCCATTCCTCTGGGGCTCTGTCTCAGACTTGTGTGAGCTAAAACAAGAAAGAGAATAGAAGAATGTCTAATGATGATGTCCAAATGAGGTTGAGGTCACTTGTTTTTATAACCTTCGAAGGGTGTCCAATTTTCTTTAGGGCTGACCTGATCAAATATGCACATCTAGGATTATAATTCAAAAATACACTTTCCCTTCTCTAAATTTGGCGATCTTTAGGTTGATTTTGGTCCTCTCGTAAAGAGTAATTCAATGCAATTATAATCTCCATCAAATAAGCTTTTTAAAGTGGAATTTGGCCCTAGTTTCCAATTTTAACACTTCTTCTCAACTAGGGGGAATTCCACCTACATCATGTCATGTGTATCATGTCATCAAATCATATACAATCTCAAGAATCTAATCATTGTGTATCGTCACTACTCATCTTGATTCATCTCTTGCTTATTCCTTCTTATCGCTTGATTGTCCCTGCTCATATGTTGAACATTCTTGAATCTAAAAGAAGAAGAATTTGACATTGGAGGGGAGTCTAAGCTACCATCCTTTATTCATCGAGGAGGCACTGCTACCACTCAGAATCATTTCCAGTGGGGAGCCAAATGCTATCGCCCGGGAAACATCATCCGGGAGCCAAATCCACGACCTGCATCAACATCAGAGAGCCTAGTTCAATCCAGAAAAACATAAAAAATAACATCTCTATGTTGGGGAGCTTAGTCTCAAACCAAATTTAATAGGGGAAAAAATGTCAACCCAAAAATCATATCCAAGAGCTCATACCAACTTAGTATCTCATGGGAGAGCTAAAAATATACAACCCCATATTGAGCAATAAGTGATATATGGGAGCACATCTCAACCTATCTTATTGCCTATCGATCTTCCCAAGAATAACCTTTAAGAATCATGTATACAACAATATTAAATCTCTTCATAATAATTCTCTGCAATTATACCTTTCCCAGAATTGGAAGTGGGATAATCCCAGCCTCCCATTAACGAACCCATTTCTCTGATAAGTTTCCACAAACCAGAATATCAATTAAATCAAGCAAATTTACAAACATTTTCTTTGAAATCTCAAGTGATCTCACTGTATTGTTCCCTCTGCTGTTATGTAAATAAAAAGCCAAGAAAACCAGGATGTAGCCGCCGCCAATTGTGTAAATCGCCCACTGGGCACCGTCTGTAAATCCCTGATAGTGGCTGACGTCTTCGGATGATCTTATCAACGTCATTCCATTGGATGTTTATCCACAACAGTGTCCCCTTATGGTCGGGCGACACGTAGATTTTCAGTACTGAATTATGGTCCATGCACATCTTACTTTGAAGTAACAATAAGAACGCTTTTAGCGCGGCATTTCCCGATACTGTGGGCTACTTAAATACTTGCAAAAATAGCGATTATCTTCATTTCCTTGGCAGCTAATTTAATTCCGTGTCTTTGAAAATCGCTCGATACGGATAACTCTCACAACTTATATGTATTTTCCTGTTGATAATACAAAAAAATTGAAATTATACACGATTGTGCTGATTCATTATCCAATCAACATTATGAATTTCAAGTTTGATTTCCAGGAAAACTTTGAATAGTTTGTTGAAATGGGGAAACTAATTTTATTTAAATTTAACTCCTTCTCCAAAGATTTAATAAGTATGCATATATGTTTTTTAAAATATGATTTAACTCAGTGATCCAATCAAAATTATCATTATTATCTAGAAAACTTTATACATGTTAAAAAATGCCTATGTTTTAGATTTCCCTGAGCTTTGTAAACCGAATTACCTCTATTTCTATAATATAATAATGCAATAACCTCAACAACATTTGGAGTGAAATTATACACATAAAGTTCAACCTTACATGTGTTTCTTTCAATACTCTACATGTGGTCACTTTAGTGGCTTATGCATCCAGCTTTAATCTCATGCACATGGTACACTTAATAGCCCTCATTCACACCAAGATTGCAAATTGTTGCTAGGATTTTTACATATAAGAGGTAACACTATTTGCATTATGTATAAACAATGACTAATCACATGGAATTGAGCTATGTTTACTTACTTATTATATATTATTGTGGTTGAAATTTATTTATATTGATAAATATATTGGGTTTAAGTTTGTAGGTAAGACAATTTACTCTTTCTAGTGCTCTAGAGGGTCACTGGTTTAGATTGAATGTAATGTTTATGGAGATCACAAAAATAGAGTTTCTCAATTTCATAAAAGTGTATAACTTTTCTATGAGGATGCCACCATGTTATATCCAAGTACGCTAATGATAAATTCAAGTCCCTAGTAGCTTGATGGATACCTCTCCCAACCCCATACACACACACACACACATTTCTCTTATGTTTCTAGTGCATCATATAATGCATTCACAATAATACATATATTGTTTTGTTCTTATCTACATATTGCCTATTGTATATTCATTCTTTTCTTTATCTTTATTCATTATTTCTCACTCATAAATTGTTAAGTGTGAAGCCAAATTCACGCAGTATTCTAGATCCTTATAGATTAGATGTTTCTAGAATCACATGCAGGATTCTAGATTCTCCTACACCACCAGTAGTTTCTAGATCATTCCAAATCTCCATCTGAATCACATATAGGATTCTAGATCCTTCTTCTGCCTCTATAAATTTGTAATTTCTCTGGCCAAGGAAAGCAAGCCAAGGTCCAAGCCTGTTATATAATGCAAAGTGATTTATGTTCTCCAGTGATTGCTTTATCTATTCTGTCGTTTTTGACTAAGTAATCTTGTTGTTTCTCCATTTCTATGTCTCTGTGAATTATTCTCTACTATTGTTGTCTAAGTCTCTGAGTATAAATCCACTGTGTGTTATGTATGCTCTGGTCTAACAACTGGTATCAGAGCTAAGTTCGAATATCCACTGTGCAAGCCACTTAGGCCCAAGCCTGTTATATAATGCAAAGTGATTTCTGTTCTCCAGTGATTGTTTTATCTATTCCACCGTTTCTGACTAAGTAATCTTGTTGTTTCTCCATTTCTATGTCTCTGTGAATTATTGTCTACTATTTTTGTCTAAGTCTCTGAGTATAAATCCACTGTGTGTTATGTATGCTCTAGTCTAACAACTGGTATCAGAGCTAAGTTCGAATATCCATTGTGCAAGCCGCTTAGTGCCATTGCCTTGCTCTGGCATCGCTTGTTAAAATGTTGGATGTTATCCCTGGAGTTGTTGAAGGATCTGTCCAGGAAATAGCTAAGGAATGTTGGAACTAAAAGACAGTTGCTGCAAGAAAAATTGCTAGTTTGACAACAAATTAGTAACTTTGGGTAAATGTAACTAGACAGTTTTATACCGATATATTAGTTATGTAACGACGGTTGATGATATAAAACTATCAAATGCCCATGAAATGTAATGTGCGAGAATCATTGTTAAATAACAAATTCCAATCCATTCAGTTTCTTTGTCTTGGTTATTCTGTTGAGCCTTCTTGTTTTTCTTCATTATTTCAGTTTTTTGTTACAACAAATGGTATCAAAGTCGTGAGTCCAAAACCTGGGCGTGTGGCTGTATCAGCGTGAGAGTCGTGAGTCCAAAACCTGATCGGCATGAGTCGAATCTTGCTGCGTGTATCAGCATGAGGCATGAAGGGTTGTAATTGCTCTGCGTCAAGGAGTGGAGCCGAATCTTGCTGCTTGTATCAGTGTGAGGCGTGAAGGGTTGTATGTGCTCTATGTCAAGGAGTGGAGAATCGTTGCTGAAAAACCGTTCCAGTGCTGGTGTTGTCCCTGCGTGACCAAAACCTTGCGTGAAGGAGGCATGAGGCTATGCGTGAAGTGAAAGGCTGTGCGTGAGGCGTTTGTGAGTCCAAAACCCTGCGTGAAGGAGGCGTGAGGCTATGGTGATGCGTGAAAGGCTGTGCGTGAGGTAAAAGGCTGTAACTCTGCTCCGTGAAGAGATTGCTGCGTAGCGTGAGGCATTTTTTTTATGAAAGAGCCTATAGACGTGCTGTCCCTGCATGAAGAGCCAGACTGTTGGTGTTGTCCCCGCGTGAAGAGTCAGACTGCTGGTGTTGTCCCTGTGTGAAGAGCTAGACTGCTGCGTATTTAAAAAAAAAAAAGGAGAGCCTGCGTTATCTGCCTGCTGGCCTGCATAAAGTTGCAGAGGATTTGTGACAGAGCCTGCGTGAGATCCGGGTAATTTTTTTTTTTTTTTAAAGAAATTATTTGTTGAAGACCATTTTTTTTTGTTTACCCAGAATATTTTGGGTTGGGTTCATAAACCAGTTGAAAAGGAAGTTGTCCAAAACTGATAAAGAGCAGGGTTTAAGTAAGAAGAACAAGTTTTATTTTTCAGTAAAATTTGTTGAAGGGTTTCTCTAAAAAAAAAATATTGCAGAAAAACAAAGGCTCAAAATTGTAGAAAGAAATTTTTAAAATTTGTTTGTTTAAAAAGCGGGCTCAGTTTTTTAAGAAAAAGGAAAACAAAGTTTTTTTTTTAAGAAAAGGATAGCTGAAAGACTGAAACCCTAAGAGAAGAACAAAATGGCCAAGATGTCGAATGCGAAATTTGAGGTGGAGAAATTCACCGAAAAGAGCAATTTTGCTCTTTGGAAACTGAAGGTTAGGGATCTGCTTGTGCAACAAGGGTTGCACAAGGCATTGGATGGGGCAACTAAGAAACCTGCAACCATGACTACTTCAGACTGGGAGGACTTGAATGCTCGAGCTCCCAGTACCATCCGGTTATGCCTAGCGGATGAAGTTCTCTTCAACATTGTTGAAGAGACTACGGCATCAGGATTGTCGGAAAAACTTGAAAAACTTTATATGACAAAGTCATTAACCAACAGAATTTATCTGAAAAGACAGTTATACAGTCTTCGAATGAAAGAAGGTTCAAACGTTGCAGAACATTTGAATGTTTTTAACACACTAATATGTCAATTAACAGATATGGAAGTTAAAATACAGGAAGAAGATAAAGCAATAACTTTGCCGTGTTCTCTGCCTGAATCATGGGATCACTTCGTAACTTCAATCAGCTTGAGCACTGTTGATTCTTTGAAGTTTGAATCAGTCGTGGGAGCTCTCCTGTCTGAAGAAGTACGAAGGAAATCCAACACTGAGACAGTTGCATCAGAAGCCATGGTAGCTAGAGGACGCTCAAAGGAAATGTTGGAAATAATACTGAGAGGGGGGGTGAATCAGTATTATCAGGTCAAATATTCCTTTTCTAAAACCAAATTGCATATGCTACTTTAGTTAATTAAACCCGCGTATATATGCAACTATTCAGAAGGAAACCCGCGTATACAATGCAAACTTTTAATTTACTTTAACTTTCTGATGATGATTGTTAATCTGTGATGCAGAATCGAATAACCAGTAACTAGAGACAGTAAAACAGAGCGGAAAGACAATCACACACAAGAACACAAGATATAAGGTGGAAACCCAATGTGGGTGAAAACCACCTGCTGCAATTCGTCTCTATCTTTCTTTAATTAGAAACTTCTGTCTACAATGTACTGGTGCAGTCCTTTACCAGTACGTAGGCTGCAACCTGTAGAGAGCTACAACTCTCTCTCGTTTTTCTCCTAGAAGGGAGCTATAACCCCCTTTAGCTCTTGCACTAGCCAAGATACTAGTACGTAGGTGCTGGCCTACAGAAGGCTACAACCTTATCTTTCTTCTAGGGACCATGTTTCATAAATTTTCAGACTGGATCCATGAGCATCAATCAACCATTAAGAATTTCTCCATCAACCAATCACCTTTCACCAATTAGATCTGAATCAAGTAGATATCTCTCTGACAGTTGTACTCAAAACACAGTACCAGAAACCACACACCAAAACAGAACCCAGAACACAACAGCAATGAACAGAAGTAGCAAGATCACAGTTTAAAACATATACGCTACTTTATCAGCCTGAAAGATGCGTGCATACGCTTCTACGTATGAAACAACCTGCGTATACGTGTTATGACTTCACTGAACCTACGTGTATACGCGCCTTCGCTTCACTAAACCTGCGTACAGATCTATAAAGGATAATTCACTCTTTCAGATATACAATCACTAATTAACCCAGATTATCAGACTTATATATCAAGCAAGCGCCACATCTAGCAAATCAAAATCATTTAAAGATATTATCATTCAAGCTTAAAGATTATGACCCATGAATAGAACTTATCCTTCCTTTTGAGCTAAGGTTCCTCCTTCATTTAGATCCAGATCTACATCACAGCCCAATTACCAATATACCAGCTCTAGCACTTTATCAGATATTCAATAATAATGCGGATGATCATTTGCCACATGATAT
Organism: Pinus taeda; assembly: GCA_000404065.3. Classification (NCBI taxonomy): domain Eukaryota; kingdom Viridiplantae; phylum Streptophyta; class Pinopsida; order Pinales; family Pinaceae; genus Pinus; species Pinus taeda. The sequence continues at coordinate 60,495 of APFE030781372.1, forward strand.
CATTCCTCTTTTATAGTCTTAGGCCTTCCTCAATACCATGGTCCAAAACCATAACATTTCAATACCATGAGCCCAAAACTAAGGATCAACACATCTGTCGAGACGCCATGGTCCAAAACATAGGTTCAAATCCCAAGGACTAACTACCATGGACCAAAAGTATGATCCCCAACATATACGCGCTTTTTCAATGTATAACTCGCGTGTATACGCGACTTTGTTTAGATTAACCTGCATATATGTCTTTTTCTTCTCTCTGAGTGGTTGAACTGAGATCTGTTACCAAGGAGAGTTGCCATCAAGGACAACACCTGTGCCTTAGCACTAAACCTGTGCCATAATGCCAACAGGAAAGAGGAGAAAAAACAAGGGGGTCTTCCAAATCGAAATCGAAGGGAAAGAAGTGTAAGGCAAAATGTTGGAACTGCAATAAAGTTGGACACTTGAAGAAGCACTGTTGGAAACGAAAGGAGTCAGCAATAACTTTGTTGTGTTCTCTGCATGAATCATGGGATCACTTCGTAACTTCAATCAACTTGAGCATTGCTTATTCTTTGAAGTTTGAATCAGTCGTGGGAGCTCTCCTGTCTGAAGAAGTACGAAGGAAATCTAGCACTGAGACAACTGCATCAGAAGCCATGGTAGCTGGAGGATGCTCAAAGGAAAGAGGAAGAAAACCAAGGGGATCTTCCAGATCGAAATCGAAGGGAAAGAAGTGTAAGGCAAAATGTTGGAACTGCAATAAAGTTGGACACTTGAAGAATGAATGTTGGAAACAAAAGGAGTTCGAAAACCCGAAGAACGAAGCGAATCAGGTCGATTCAGGTATGATAGACGAAGTTTTATCTGCTGAAGAATTATGTATGACAGATGAAACTTCACCTGAATGTAATGTCTCTCAGGGTTTAGATAGCTGGCTGTTAGACTCTGGTGCTTTGCATCACATGTGCCCACATAGAAATTGGTTTAACTCATATGAAAATGTAAACGATAGTTTTGTGTTTATGGGTAACAATGTGTCATGTCAGACTGTTGGGATGGGAGATATCAGGATTAAGATGTATGATAACACAGTTAGAACATTAACTAATGTTAGACATGTACCTGATTTGAAGAAAAATTTGATTTCTTTGGGAGTGTTGGATTCAGATGGTTATAAGTTTACAGGTCAGGATGGCGTCTTGAAAGTCTTTAAAGGAGCACTTGTGGTTATGAAGGCATAAAAGGTCGGAAATCTTTACAGGTTAAAAGGAAGTACTCAGATCAGTGAAGCAGCGGTTGCATCAGAAAAGGAAGAAGCAGGTACTCGTCTATGGCATCAGCGATTGGGTCATATGAGCGAGAAATGTCTTCAGATATTGATGAAACATAAATCCCTTCCCAGTTTGAAATCCTTAAATTTAGATTTATGTAAACATTGTGTGTATGGAAAATAGTGTAAACAGAGATTTAAAGTTGGAAATCATAATAGTAAAGATGTTTTAGACTATATTCATTCTGATCTGTGGGGGCCTTCCCCTGTTGTGCCATATGGAGGTGCAATTTATTTTTTAATGTTTATTGATGATTACTCCCAGAAAGTTTGGGTCTATATGCTAAAAAGGAAAGCTGATGTATTAAATGTCTTTAAAGAATTTAAAGTAATGGTAGAGAAAAGAACAAGCAAATCTATTAAATGCTTAAGAACTGAAAATGGTGATAAGTTCACTTCAGTTGAATTTGAACAATACTGTAAGGATGAGGGAATTGTTAGACACAAAACTGCTGTTTATACTCCTCAGCAAAATGGTGTTGCTGAGTGTATGAATCGGATTCTTATGGAAAGATCCAGAAGCATGATCAGCAATGCTAACTTGCAAAAGGAGTTGTGGGCAGAAGCAGTATCCACTGCTTGTTATTTAGTTAACAGATCACCTTCAGTAGCAATTGATTGTAAAATTCCTGAAGAAGTTTGGACAGGTCAGTCTTGTGACTATTCACATTTGAGGATATTTGGCTGTGATGCTTATTCCCTCATTCCGAAAAATCAGTGTTCAAAATTAGATCCAAAGTCAAAATGTTATGTCTTTGTTGGGTATGATTATGCAGTGAAAGGATATAGGTTGTGGGATCCTACATTACGAAAGATAGTCATTAGTAGAGATGTAACATTTGATGAATCCTCTCTTTTAAAATCAACTATTGAAAGAATTGAACAGGAACAGGTATCGCCAAATCAACGAGTTTAGTTGGAGGCTAGACTTTTCGGTGACAGTCGAAAGGAAGGAGAAACCTCTGGAGAAAAAGGTGTTGAAGACACAAAGGAAGTCGTTGAAGCTTCTGAACCAGTGCAAGTTTATGAAACAGTTCAGCAACTAGTTTCTCTAAGAAGGTCTACAAGAGAAAGGAAAACTCCAAAAAGGTATGAAGATTCTGCTTCATCTTTTGCTTTGAACCTTCTTGTTATCAGGAAGCAGTAGATGATACATATAGCGAAAAATGGAAAGCGGCTATGGAAGAAGAAATGGACTCTTTAGCCAAGAACAATACTTGGGATCTTGTAGAGCTTCCTGAAGGGAGAAGTGTTGTTGGATGCAAATGGGTCTTCAAGCTGAAACGGAAAGTTGATGGAAGTATCGAAAGGTATAAGGCGAGACTGGTAGCAAAAGGGTATTCTCAGGTTGAAGGTATAGACTTTCATGAGATTTTTTCTCCAGTTGTAAAACTTGTTTCTATTCGTACTGTGTTGGCACTAACTGCGTTGCTTAATCTTGAGTTAGAACAGTTAGATGTTAAAACAACTTTTCTACATGGTGATTTGAACGAAGAGATATATATGGAACAACCAGAAGGTTTTGTACGAGGTCGCAGTAGAAGATTAGTTTGCAAGCTCAGGAAATCATTGTATGGTCTGAGGCAATCTCCCAGACAATGGTACAAGAAGTTTGATTCCTTCATGGTGAGCCAGAACTTTGTAAGAAGTGAGTATGATCATTGTGTATTTTTCATTCTTTTATAATATTTTATGTAGTTTGGCCATTAATAACACATCTTAAACAATGTACATAGAACAAAATGTTCAAACATTTGTCAACCCAGAAACATTATTTTTAACATATTTTGGTCTATACGTATATTATATATGAAAATTTTCAATCTCCCCTCATTAACAAACTCGAATTCTAGTTTTATTACAATTTCCAGATCAAAAAAATAGGATCAGTTTCACTAAAATTAAAAAGAAATATTTGTTTTTCATCTTTTTAACTCAAGTAAATAAAAATAAAAATACAACTGACACTAGTTAGTTTTCAAACTAGTTTTATTATAATTTCCAGATCCAAAAAATTAAGATGTCTCACTAAAAATAGAAAACAAATATTTGGTTTTCATTTTTTTAACTTAATTAAATAAAAATAAAAATACAATTGTTGTGCACCTCACTACCATACTCAAACAAATCTAGCATTATAGAAGTCAACAAACAAAATAACCAAATTTAACGACACCATGCATCATTGTACGTGGGTAAAAATAGTGGAGTTGTAGTCTATCATATTTATAGTCCAAATTTATAGTGAGACTATTTAAACAATGAAAATCATGCAAATGTAGTATAAATAAAACATTTAGTTGAATTTTTCCAAACTATAGTGTATTTCATTGAAATTCAAACTTGTTAGAGAAAATACAAAAAATAATTTAATAATAGATCGTAATTATACTTCATTTAAAGTCAATCTTTCTAGAGAAACTACAAAAAACTTTTCAGTAGGGATATCTTAACATAACCTAGAAGAAATTTCAAAACTCAAGAATCCTTCTTGACTTTGTATCATTCCATACTTCATATGCTGCATGCCAATCAACATTAGATGATTTAGGTCCATTCAAAGATATTCTCATTAAAACATCCAGTGTATCCAACCCTAGCCTTGATTTTCTGATGTCCTGATGATTTTTGCTTAGAAAATCCCCTTTCACAATCTATTGTACTTTAGGAATAGTGAGGATGGCTTGCCATAATTTCATCATATTAGGATAAGTTTTGTGTCATTGTTTTGTGTTACGAAAGACTTTCCATGCTTCTTTCATAGAAAAACCCTCACAAGCTAGATTTAATGAATCAACAAAAGGGTGCAACTCTCTTTTACAAGCTTTAACATCAAATAAAGCTACAAATCCAACATCACTTGATATGGTATGTTGCAAATGTTGAAAAAACTTTAAAAGCCAACGTTCTAAATTTTCTCATGATTACGATGCTCTTCTAGATAATAGCAAGGCTTGAACAATTTTGCTGCATTAAAAAGATGAAGGTCTGGAAATCTTTTATTTAAAGAGTCTATGAAAATCTCTATATAACCTTTTGTGAGTTGTTGACAACTCTCTTGTGTACCTTCAATACAAGGTTTCATAGATTGTTTCCTTGTTTCATTGCATTCAATATCCATGGCTGAGATAGAGATGTATCGTAATTCATGTCTATCTACCAATGTTCCTTCATCTTTAATATCAATGTATCCATTTTGAGAATCACTTAAAAATTTTGAAAGATAAATTGTGTCTTCTACAAATGTCTCTTTTCTCAAAAACCATCTAGATAATGTACTTATAGTTACTTCAAGAGCCAACCCAATAGCTGTAATGTCTACATTTTCTTCTTGAAAAATCATATTCAACTTGTTCAATTCCCCTAGAACATCAGCAAGCATATGTAAACAATATTGGATAGAATATATTTGTGCTTTATCATACCATGATGAATTTTTTTTTTCATTTTTCCACAAAGTTAAAATTGTTGGCATAAGATTCACAAGCCTTATAATAACTTCCCGTCTTGATAACCATCTCACTGAATGTATTTGTAGAACATCAAGAACATCAATTTGCATGACTCTAAGAAAATCATTAAGTTCATTATTTCTTTTTGGGGAGTTTTGAACCCATGAATACACTTTGTTTGCAATTTTTTCAACATATAATAACTCGGGTATTTTATTAGAAGCATTTGTTGCTGCTAAAGACTCACTATGAGCCACACAATGAACTGTAATTAGGTTTGGATTGTTCTTTTTCAAAAATGAAACAAGACCATTTTCATGTCCAATCATTGTTGAAGTTCCATCTGTAGAAACAACTATCAAAGCTTTATATTGAAGGCCTCTAACATTTATTAATTGATTGACACTATCATATATTGAGCTTCATAAACTGTGAGATAGGTGGACCAAGACCCTTTGAGTCTAAATATGTTGCATAAACAACAAGGTGTTGCTCTAAGGTTCGATCAGTGCTTTCATTAACCATTAATGAGAAGAAAGGTTTTCCATCATATTTTTTATCTGAATATGTTCAAGATGTTTTGATATGCAATACATAAAATCATTTCCAGACTTACGATTTGTGTATGAAGAGTACTCTTGAAACTTTGGCATATATGGAGTTTTTGCATCCATTAGAAATTTGCAAAGTTTCTCATACTTTGAAAGAGATAAATCTTCTTGACAGATGAAATATGCTACTTTCATTGTAGAAATCACTCTTTCCTTATTGACATCTTCAATCTATCTAATATGATCTGGAATTGGTTTCATCTTTCCCTCCAAAGAATTTATCCATCTTGTCTGCGCATATTTACGCACCAATGATTTTGCATGAGTAACAAGAGCATCATGTTGTAATGTTGTGCAACCATTACCTAAACCCCATGGTCCATTCATCTTATACTTTTCACAATAACTACACTTCATAGCTATTTTATCATCAAACCTCACATAATTCAACCAAAGAAATTTATCTAACCATTCCATACAAAAGTGTCATTTTGTTTGCTCTTTCATTTTTTAATTATTAGCAACTTCTTATTCAACTTCATTTGTTTCTTCATCTAGATCACGATCAGAAAAACTTCCAAAAATTTCATGTAATTGTTGTTCCACATTAGCATTATGGGTTTCTTCACATGTTTCTAAATTGTTTTGAATCTTGGAAGTTTTCCCTTTTGTCCATCGATACATTTCCCCAATTGTAGCTTGTAGTTTTCTCTTTTGAGACATTTATAGATTTGTAATCACCTATATAAAAAAATACATATGAAAATTAAAGTTTATTAAATCATACAAATTGGCCAAGTTAATACTTTCTAATAATGGATATTTATTTATTACCTAAAAAAACATAAACATTGTTAAACCCATTACCCAAAAAAATATTTGTTAAAAAAATATTAAATGTTAAAAAACAAGGTATTAACAATTTCATTTAAAACAAAACAAATTGCTAAATGAAATTTAACTATTATATATAACTCAATTCAACAACCTCAATGACCTTCACATGCAAATCCATGATTACGTAAAGTTATACCATCACATCTAATTATAAAATAAATTTACATTCATTTCAAACTATTTAAAACCGAACATGAAAATTTGAAATGACACACTCGCAGTTCTAAATTTTATTAATACAATTTTATGAGTTAATTAATAAAATTAATATTCATGGTGAACATTTTCAAATCTTAAAGTCACAGAAATGATAAGCTTTAGGATATAATTTTTTCATCTCCCTTATAAAATCACGGTTCTAAATTTTACTAATATAATTGTATGAGTTAATAAAAAAATTAATATTCTTGTAGAATGTTTGAATCTTAAAATCACAGAAATGATAAGCTTTCATATAAGAATTTAAGCTAACGTTATAAGATGATGAATAATAATGAATGGTTTCAATTTTGAAGTCATGTCCCTGTAAATATAGAAAGGATAAGCTTTCAGATAGAAATTTCATATCACATTATAAGATGATGAAAGATAATGAATGGTTTCAAATTTCAATTTTGAAGTCATGCCCTTGTAAATTCAAAATCTTCAACTTCCCATTCCACAAAACTAAATAACATTAAACCTCTTATCCAGTGAAATTTTGAAAATTCAAAATACCAAATAACATAAAACTATAAAACACATAATAGATTAGACTACAAAAAGTAAAATACACATTTTTTTCTTGAATTTGAGGGTTTATCGCTACCAACCTGAGTTTGAGCTACTCCCCAAGCTGGTTGGAAGAAATCACGCCTTAATTTACTTCAAAATTTAGTGAAGGGTTGTATACCATATCAAAATGTACATATAACTTGTAAGTATTTTTCAGGTTTTACAATAACTAACAACATAAGTAAATAAAGCAACCACGCCTTAATTTACTTCAAAATTTCCTCAGCGACTGTATACCATATCAAATTTGACATAACTTGTAAGTATTTTTCAGGTTTTAAAATAAATAAAGAGTACATACCTCATACGTTGATGCCACCAGTCTAGCAGTTTTGAACGAGAAAGCATGCCATATTCAGAGGCTAACAAATTCAACACTGCAGTAGAGTAAAAACAAATTCAAAAGAAACCATGTCTTAATTTACTTCAAAATTTCGTGAGGGGTTGTATACCATATCAAATTTTACATAGCTTTTAAGTATTTTTCAGGTTTTACAATAAACTAATGACATAAGTAAATAAAGAGTACATACCTCATAAGCTGATACCACCAGTCTAGCAGTTTTGAACCAGAAAGCATGACATATTTAGAGGCTAACAAATACAACACTGCAGTAGGATAAAAACAAAATCAAAAGCAACCACACCTTAATTTACTTCAAAATTTCCCCAGGGCTCTATACCATATCAAATTTTACATAACTTTTAAGTATTTTTCAAGTTTTACAATAAACTAATGGCATAAGTAAATAAAAAGTACATACCTCATAGGCTGATACCACTAGTCTAGCAGATTTTAAGCATGCCATATTCACAGTCTAACAAATTCAACACTCAACACTGCAATAGGGTAAAAACAAATTCAACAATGAAGTAGGGTAAATTAAAAGATTGTAGGGATGTTATTGCTTTTCCCAATTAGAAAGAAAGAGAAATCACAAAGGAAAATGTAAGACCATAAAACACATAATTCATCAAACCACATATGGTTAGATGTGAAAGGCTAAAGTGGTAACTGGACCATGGTAAATTATAAAGGCGAAAGTGGTAAGTGGACTAAGTGGACCCTGGTAAATTCTAAAGGCGAAAGTGGTATTTGGACCCTGGTAAATTCTAAAGTTGTTTCGCAAGAGAGTGAAATCCAATGCTAGTAAATAGGTCATTAAATTATGTCATAAATAATAAATAAATAAATAATTTGGGGATTAGTAAATTCCGGTATTTGTAAACTCAACCTTAGTTATAATAAATAATTTTGGGGATTAGTAAATTCCGGTATTTGTAAACTCAACCTTAGTTATAATAAATAATTTTGGGGATTAGTAAATTTCAGTACAATAGATTTTTACGATTTGGATTTTTAATTAAACATCAGAATGACGAGACCCCAATATATTTTAAACATCAGATTTGATGTGCAAAAATTTTCACCAACCGTAAAATGCGTGCTGAAACTTAAAATATGTCTTGTAGGACATCAATTTCCTGGCCTAGTGGTGAAGTCCATGTTATCCCTGACGATGTGCTTGATAGTTTCCCCCGCGATGCATAGAGAAGCCACTAGTACACCGCAAAAGAATACCATTGTCGTTGTTGATGCATATAATGCTTCCAAAAACTGGGACTTGCTTTAAGTTTCACTCGCCGAAGCCATCGAAAGCTTCTCGCCGATTTTCCTCAACATCGAGCTGCACATGTCTAGTCTTGAGCGCTTACTACAAGAAGCCTGTGAACTCTGCGCCTCTTTCTTGACAATGAATTCCTTACAATTACCTAGCATTGTCCGAGCCCTCAAAAGCTACCTGGTGAAGATGGGTTTATCTGAAAAACCCCCCCACCTAGAAATGATCATCTACAGCGATGGGTGGTATTCCTTGATATCACATATCGTGTCTCTCAGTGCATTGCAAATGTCCATGAGCTTCACCGTGGCATCTAGTTGCTCATCTACACACTTGTGATTTTTGCGCGAAATGGCCTTCTGGATGTGGGGAAAGAGCTCGTCTGCCCGAGAATAGACACCCAGGTAGATTTCTAGAGCTTGACCGAGCCACTCTACGCTTACATTCAACTCGCTGCTTTCCTTTAGCCAACGAAGATCGGAATTGAAGCAGGACTAGAAGGCGTCCACAAAGGGATGTGTGTAAGTTACGGGATACATTGTCGACAAGGAGGTTCTACAGAATTATCAACGACAACATGTTGAGAGGTGGTCTATTTATAAGCTTCCCGAGCTATCCACGAACACCAACCTTTGTACAGACCTTCAATAATCGCATGAAATGAATCATTCTGTGCTGAGATAAAATTATTGGAAGGCACATAATTCAGATTCCAACTACACCTGGTCATGCATGCACCGCATGAGTGATTCATGACACCAATTTTTGCAGGGCATCTAGCCTCCACTTTTGGCTTTCTATGCCCCCCCATAGCCAACTGCACCAAAAGTAAAAACACGTCCTCTCCAGACAATGTTACTTACATAAATAAATGAGGGTACAGGGCATATTTGATTAGTAAATAAGGTGTTATAAGTGAATTTTATATATAGGCAATTCTTGAGGCCCGTGTTTTTCCATGCATTGGGTCCTTCACCCAACATCTTATTCTTCTAGGCGATCGCATTCAATTGCGTCCTTCTGTTGCAGAGTATGAGTTAGCAAAGAGAATCCATATGAGAAATTCGATCTTGTGCAGTTTAAGTAGCACCTCGAGAGTCATTTAATCAAGTCCGCTATGTTTCCAATCATAAGGCTCTGTGAGCTGGGCAACTGCCCTAAGACCACCGGGTGCGGAGTCCTCTAGGGAAGTGCACTGTTGACCACCAGTGCGGGGGTTAATCCTAGGTCCTTATATTTCTTGGGCATGCCCATAGCGTTGTTGTCAAATGTCCCTCACACGCGTATGTCCCTCCCTATCCATTTAACACATTCGGCATTTCTTTGCACATCCATGCAAATGCTAGTTGTATTTGACTTATGCCTTGTAAGTAACGATCTACCTATCAAATTCTATCTATAAATTTATTTTAATTGCAGTGTAAAAATAACCCGAAATTTGAAGGGCGAGCTTTAACGGTTCGTAGGATTTTGGAATGTTCGATTCCGGGATATTCTAGTTGTTCTTAAAGGAAAAATAAAAACCACTAAAAATCCTTATGCTTATTTATGTAAAGGGGTAACAACTTGGAAGGTAGGTTACTCTCCTTAGTCGGGTTGAAATTTTTAACGAGACATTATAATGTAACTTTATTTAGGGTATAAATCTCACTGGTTTGAGTTATTTGATTATTATCTTCAATAATACGTTATAAATTTTTATTTGTGGTATAAATTTTATTAGTTTTAAAAGAAAATATTCATTAAAAAATTTAGTTATCGTGTGATTATCTTATAGGTGTGTTTATTTTAAAATAAAAATTCTAAAATTTTATTTTAATTATCTATAATTATTAGGTGGATGATAAAGATTCGTCCTCCATAAAATATTCTTAATAGAAGTCACAAATTAAAGGTTGAGAATATATATATATATATATATATATA